>JABCKS010000015.1:0-97912 GCA_018851325.1 Termitomyces sp. DKA19
TGACTTATTGGACACTTGCAACCCCAAGAGGGGAGGTTAGAGAAGATACTTTATTGAGGTAGCTAAGGAATCTACAAAGAATTGAGCTCAATAATTAGGGAGAGATTTGGTCGGCACTTTAAGTAAAGTGCCGGGGGTCGTATACTAGGTATCTAATACCTGGTCGACAATAGACAAGTTACTTTCTAACACAGCTTTGGTACGTTTTTACTTTCTCTTTTCAAGCTTTGGAAACAGAATATAACACACTGCAGACACATTGTTTGACCTTCTAAGACGAATCGAAAATCAAGACAGGCGGCTTGTCCTGATGAAGCAGGTAGCGATCTTGTTGCTTCGCTCAGTGGCTAATTCTTCATCGTACATCTTGTTTGTGTTTCGCCGTGACTTCATCAGCTTATTCTTCCCAGGGGCTCTCGCTCTGCTCCTCATCTCAAAGTTATCAACGCAATGTTGTTGCCTCTGACGACCACTGCAGCACTTGGAGACGTGGGTAGACATGTTTCGTATCAGATCATAATGTATCTTCTCTGTCGTGATCTACACTCCTTACTTTCTGATTCGATATCCTCAAATGCTCATTCCTTTTCGAACGTTGACATTGATCTTGGTCAGATAGCCTTTCAGTGCTCAATCATCACCGACATTAGGGCCTCTAGTTATCCTTGCTACCCTACCATTCTCAGCTCTTCCTGCGCCATCTCAAGCCTATAGTGCGTCCCTCAATTCCATATTTATCTCAATTCTCACAATTTCCCTGCTCTCAAATCGCATACCATCTGCAGCGCTCGCTCGTCAATCTCTCCGCTCATGTTCCTTTTTGTAGTATTGGTTGCCTGGATGCCAAGCATGTCATCGAAGCCACGACCCCTGACGACAAACTCAACCTCGCCGCCAATCTTCAAGTCTTCGTGGCACCACAATGCAAGCTTTTGGACGCCGAAGCACATAAAGTTTGCTTCACGTTTCTCTCATGCCTATACGTCTCTCGATACCCTGTATTTTCCATCCATTTACGCAAACTCTACTCGTGATGAGGTTCTACGCGATGTCGTTGCTAGGAAATTCCCAAATTCTCTGACATTCAAGTACCCATCCGATCGACGTCACTGGCGGTGCCAACACCAAGAATTATACCTCAGGATCTCTCTTAGAACTCGCCGTCGTTATGCTCCTTGTTCACCCAGTGAATTGGACCAGTGGTTGACTACCTCGCTCGGTCGCTCCCTCAGGATACTCGCATCCGACTTCTCAACGTAGGACCTGGGCTTGGCCTGTCTCGGAGTACAGAACAAGCACCTCCTCGCGGTCAAGTGTAGATATTCGACGTGAGTGCAGGCTGTGTACAGTCACATTGCCGATCTCCACCGAAACAAGAACCTATTGCTATCATCGGGATGGCCGTGAATATGCCCGGAGCTCCGAACGTTTCCAAACTCTGGGAAGTATTCGAGCATGATATCAACACGGTTTCCGAAGTAAGCACTCCCTTCAGTATTGAGTAGCTCTATTCTGAGGCGATATTTGAGATCCACGAGTGTCGATTTACACTATCTGACTATCAAGAAATCAAGGGTTCCCAACGATCTATGGAAGCACGCATTGGTAATTTCATCGAGGGTGCAGACGAGTTCGACAACAAGTAAGTAGGCAGGGCGTGCAATGGATATATAAAAAAGAATAACGAGGGGGGTGATATATTGTATACATGAGTAGCACCAGGAAATGATACATGTGTGCAGATAAAAAATAACATTACAGGTTTAAAAGTCGGCGGCAGAGCTAACATCCGTCATACTACCACACAACGTCAGCAGCAACAAGCGAAAAAAGATGAAACCAATAACACATACAAGACTATTCCTTGGTTTTTCCCAGTTCCACGTCGTCACATTAGGATCTTTCCCATTCATCAACACTTCACTCAACCCATGCTAGAGTACAGACTCACTATTATATGCATCCGGATGCTTATCAATATACCCCGCTGTCGGAAAGTCCTCTGGGCTACACCCCACATTCACCGCACCCTTTCTCTGGTACACCCTCACATAATCCACACGCATCTCCGCCGGGAACATGAGCGTAGCAAGATCAATCACCTGCCAGTTCGGCGATATACCAAGATTGAGGATGATGCTCATCGGCTCAACGCTTATGAGGCGCTGGCCGACGCCAGAGCCAGTGGGGCCCTGGTCAGGTGCCATAGCACCAGCGCCAAGCCGGTGGCTCGCGACACCGTCGACTTGCCAGGTGATGAATCCCTCGTCGGGGTTGGCAGGGTTTGCCCAGTATTCAAAGCCTAGAAGTATGTAGGAGTGCATAAACATAGTGAGGCAGCGCACACACCCATGCTCGTGAACCTCGCCCCACTGCCCTGGAACATGTCGTCCCGGAGCCGCACGAGCCCACTCACAGACTGCTGGAACGCGCTGCCCCTGTACGTATCCGGCCTTGTGACGTTGGGCGTGTATATCGTCCACTGGTCGGCCGTGGAATTGAGATAGGTGTAGTCAGCCGTGAAGGGTGCAAACTGGGCGGACATGGACGCGATGTGGCCTGTCGGTGTGTCTCTGGCGTGCTCGGCTTCGAAGATGTCGATTTCGGGCGCGCCGCGGCCAGTGGAAGGGGAGGGACCGGGATGGTCGGAGCCTGGGCAGGAGCACGCGCTGCACACGATGTTGGGGTTTTTGGCTGGAAAAGAAAAGGGAGATGGAGACTCACGAGATGCGCTGGCCAGTGAGCGAGCTCAGCTGGTAGTTGTACTCACTCCCTGATGCATCAGAATGGAGTGCTGCGGCGGGCCCAGAGCCGTCTTTGAGCGTTTGGTTGGGAAAGGTCCCGAGGTCACATGTGTTGTACCTGTTGTGAATGTAAGAGAGACACTCGGGTCAAGAGACGGCTACATACGTGTACGGCCACATGCCCTCTGTTGTTGCAGGATAGCCAGGCCGGGCGAGGTTACCCATGGTCCACGCGCCTGGCCACTGGAGGGGTTGAGTATGGAAGAAAACAAGATAAACAGCAGCACGTACATAACCCTTCGACTCTGAATTTGCGCCCGGGAGCACAACAGACACCTCTATATACCCACTTGAAAAACAAAACTTGTTCCAACTCTGCAGCATGCCACTTCTATAACTCAACTGGTGATTCTGTGCGGGCGTGAAGGGCGCAGTCGAACCTGGGGTGAGACCAGGCTGGAGGGTATCCGCAGAATCAAGGGTGATAACGAGACTACCATTTCTGGTCGTGATCTGCTGTGGGTCGTACCACTCAATGTCGCCAGTGGCGCCATACCAGAGATCAACAGCTTCCCAGAATGGATCGTCACCCGGGTAGAAGGACCGGCCTTGAACCTCGAATTCATCGGAGAAGACGAGCTTGTACTCATGGCCGTCAAAGCCTGTGCGTTTCTTTGCGTCGTCAGGGGTGTCAATGTCGATGAGGTCAGGCAATTGGTAGAGGACAGGGGCTTGGCCTGTGGGGAGGAGTAAGCGAGGAAGGGAATAGAGAAGGGATCAGAAAAGGAAATGGACAGGGTGACAGACCTGTGGCGTTGATGTGGATGTTGCCATCAATGCGAGAGTTGCGTGCTTTGTTGCGGAAGAATGTAAGGACAGGATAGAATACTAACGAACATAGAATAGCGACAATAAGAGCAACAAGGACAGTGACGTTGAGCAAGCCTCGCCAGGGGAACCAGGATTTCCGGACGCCATGAGCCGCTGGATCGTGCATGAGATCCTCGTCGTCTGCAGGATCCATCTCGTCTGCAGATGGATCATACTCGTATGCAACCAGAACGCCGCGCGGCGCAGATGGGAACGCAGAGTCGCGCCTGGGTGGGGCAAGTAGCTGAGCCGAGTTGCGTGACAATCTGGATCCAACAGTCAGTTCGTCGTGGGACGCCAGGCGATAGAGCAGCATCGAGCCGCGGCTGCCAGGGCGGGCAAACGTCGTGTCGCGGTGGTGAGCCTGTGCAAAGTCGAGGTGTGATGCATGCGAGCCAGGCCGAGACGAGCGTCCAGAAGCGAACGGGGACAAGACACGACGAGATGGGCGGGCTGAGGCAGACATGGCGTCTTGAGAACGCATCTTGGGCAAAATGAGGCTTTGACCGTGCAGCCAAGTCTCCCGCCATATCTCCCTCAAAAAAAGAAAAACTCACACTGCTACATAAACTTTACAGTCTTCCTCGGATTGTGGCACATGTCTGGGTTTCACTTTACTCTGCTTGAGAACGTCCTCATTCGGCGGAATTCATTACATCATCGCACAATCTCAGAGAACGGTCTACTTCACAATCTCTCCATTCAAAATCCCTCAAGATTCCCCTTTTGTCTCCGTACCAGTATGTGCTACCGAATACAGTTAGTTGTCCTTCGATCACCCGTACCGAGGCCGCCGCTTATATGATGTCTTGAACTTCTTTCGGTCCGATTATCTTCCATTTAATTGCCAAGCTTTCGAGCCGGCACCCCAAGTTTCCATTATGCCCGTACGTATTCTCCATCATCTGTCCAACAGAGCTTACTAACATTATTGTACAATCATACACAGCACCTCTCACAGCTCCACGCACAAGATTGTTCTACACAGAATGTTACAACTCATCCCATGATCTTTGTTCGGGCTCTCCTTTCACATGCCGGCGGCCAAAGGTATGGAAAATATTGTGCATGTACACGGGCCGGGGTCCTTCAAGACTAAAACTTTGGGATATCTTGGCAAGCTGGCGGCGCATCGAAACAAATTGCTTCCAGCTCGAGTGTGATCCGATTTCACTCAATACAGCAAATTGTTGATTTATAGGTCGGAGAAAAGGAAGACTTACCAGTAGCCTGTGTTCCGCGGGGCACCTCCTGCGATGCGAGATACACAGTGTCAGAGCATGTATCGTTCTCCCGCAAGGGTTATCAGACGCTTAGGTGGACGTTGGCATTCTGCTTAACGTTGGCATTCTGCTTAACGTTGGCATTCTTCTCAACATTGGCGCAGTATTTCACAGCTTCGCTGACGCAGTGGCTGAAGTTTATATTAATATTGCGTTCCGATGAAGAGATGTTACGAGGGTACTTTGAATTCGAGATTGATCTTGGCGGGTAAGTCGGGTGCAGGAGATCCAGACTGTTGATGAGGCGAGTACATCTTCCGTGTGTGGAGGTCGTACTTTCCAAGCTGGATGACGTCGGATCAAGACTTCAATGAGCATAAGAAATCGAGATATCTTAAAGCCGCATGTGTCGGGTATGCATGAACAGGATGAAGGTAGGACCCACTTATGTCAACGGCAAGTCAGGGTAATTATGGATGCCATTCTCTAACCTCGACATCAACCAGATCGAGCCCATCCTCCACACGCAAGCCCTTTTACTGCTTCACCAATCTTCGAATTATCGGGGACTCTATCAACAGGGGTGATAGCAGATAGGCGGTGCGATGACTGGGACATCCATGATAGCCTGTCCGGGTTTGTTCTTTGTGTGCATGAGGACAGGGGTAGGGACGGGCATACGAGCATTCGTCGGGGATGAAGATCATTGTGCGTGGGGAAGGCAAGTCGGGGGGCACTACAACTATGTTCTGTGCATATATGATATCGTAAGTATTGATACAAAGTGCATATATGCGTGAAAAATGAAGCAACACGTACTTCCTTGTTGTTGTCATCGAGAACGGACCTCAATGACGCGGCTCGCTTGAGACTTGCGGGTGTTTTAGCGAGTTTTGTTCTCAGACGCGTGTGGGTTGATGCACGCGCCATGATCCTGTGTCGTTCACGCTGGGGTTCAGAGACAGTTTCCTTGCTTGAGTTCGCGTCCATGACAAAGTCATCGAATTTACAAGGATAGAGATATGAGGATTCTCGGTGGATGATACGAGAGCTAAATCCAAGTTCGGCCTTTCCGTTGAGAACAGAAGCGGGTAGATGTATGCGCAGCAACGGAGAGCTAAGAGGCAAAAATGGGGCAAAGAGAATTGGGCTGAGATCTGTGTATAGATGGGCGTCAATGGATCTAGTACAAGAGAAAGAAAAAGAGTCTGTTTCTAGATCAATATCCGTTTCAATGTCGGTTCCAGCGGCAGTAGTAGAAAGCATCAAAACCCATGAGTCAAACATTGCCTGGTAGGTATGAATCCACTGTTGCCTCCAGCATTAGCATCGACATCAACCCAAGCAGTCTTGTTAGCGTTGTTCTCCTTCCTGGTGTCTCTCGACCTCCTCAAGCAGCTCTGTCAGACGATACGTGAACACTTCATCAGGAGATATGGTCTGGAGGCGTATTGGAGCAGGTGAAGCCTGGAACAGGACTAAAGGACTGATGAACACTAGGGGGGTTCCAAAACGCCTCATTCGGGCTAGAACTTGAGCTTCTCGCTGATGTGTGCGATGAGGAGTGACCATTCGTCGGATTTGCAAAGAGATCGGAATCAGCCATGATCATGGTACATAGGAACCACACATGGTTGATCAATAAGGCGCTCGCAAGTGTCAACGTGCCGCGAGCTGATACCAATGTCATTGCACGTGTTGAGATGCGGAGAACGTCATTGCATGCGTTGTCATAAGACTTTGCCATTCGTCCTCAAAGTCCTGCACGCGTGCCGCTACGTTTCGTATCTTGATGTCAATATGTAACTCAATGCTATTTCCCAGCTGAATTCCGGGTTTTCAATTGCAGATAAATACGAGGATCGCGTCGACGAAGGCTGGTAATGTTGGGTCCAATGACTCTGGGGCTACTACTATCAACAGGCTACACATTGACCACAATCGTAGTCATCAGGGCCGCGCTCCGCTCTCTTTCATGGGATACCAACTTTTCCAAAGAAAAGGATGCTCAGATGGAACAATTTGTCTTCCATATCTCCATCCTTCAGTTATGGTTCCTACGTTTCTTCGTATGTTCTTTTTTCTTTGTTTGTAGTTGCGTAACAAGACTGGATGGTATGTCAACCCAGCCTATTAGCAATGAAACATTGATAGCGTGGCGGAATTGGATTGTCTTCTCACAAAAGTGGTGGACTTTATATACAACTGGATTCTTCTGGATCACTTCGACCCGTAAATTTCAGATGAATTTACTTTGCCTTGGTCAAATTTGATATGTTTCAGTGACAGGAATAGTTCATCTTGCGCTTAGCTCTGACCCCAACACGAACTTCTCAAACAACCCCGTCAACAACTCGCGCTTCCTGCTAAGCATGGCGCTATCCATTGCTACGAATTTTACAGCAACCTGTTCAGTTGCATGCACACTGTGGCGAGTCTTTATGACATCTCGTGATTCAAACTACCCTTTTTATACATTGTTCTAGGCGACACCGAAAAATCATTCCATGGAGACTGGTTCGATATCGCTCAGCAAATGTGTGGAAGGTTATGTACATACTCTTGGACTCTGGTGTAGCATATTGTGTATTCCAGGTGCGGAAAAGACACATAACCTTTGAAACCTGCTCAATCGTTTCCTGTTGTTTAGCATCCGGCATTTCCGGGGATACGATTCTGTCGGGTGCTTGTAATATTTTCCGTGAGTAGACATTGCACACTGAACTGGAAATGAAGAGGAGCTGATCCACCCATGTGAAGGCAATATACCCTATGCTTATCGCACTCTTTGTCCACAGGCGAAGCCTAATATTAGAGGAGACCTGGGTGGCTGATGTCACAGGTAATTCTAGTAGTTCAACACAGCTTGCCCAAGACTCGCGCCTCGAAAGTATCGACATCATCCGTGCGCCACGTCCCAGATAAACTTGAAGTTAATTTGAGTGATATATGCACTTACAGGGATCCGTAACTATGGATCTCATCGTGGTAGTCACTCGCTTTTAACCCTGTGGGCCCTGATAGTGAGAGGCTTACTGATTACATGGAGACTTCAGCATAACTAGTGGTTTCAGAACCGATCCTTTGGTGTGCTTAGACCAAACCTACTTCAAGTGTTAGTATGGCATTGAGCGGCGAATAATTCCGCAGGAAGATTTGGAGTAGTATATATGCTGTGGGTAAAAGAAAGATCTCATGCTAGTACGGCAATAGGCTGCGAGACCTCGCTCGTCACTTTCTCCTGTCTATTCCAGAAGATCGGCAGACCAGTTGCGACGACCTTGTCAAAGACAGCGTGCTCATTGATCGGCTTAGTTGAGCCGCTCGACCCATTGTCTATTGATGAAGAGGCTGCAGTAGACGTATGTTCGGCTTCTTCAAGCTGCAGCTTTGAAAATGCAATCTCAAAGTCTTCAATGATATCATCTACGTATCGATCGTCATCGACTAAGACAAAGTACATGTCTTGAAAGAAATAATTCTTACCAATATGCTCTGTGCCAACACTGATCCTGATCAAGTCCTGTGTGACACCTGCGGAAATTCTCTCTTCCTCCTTGAGCATAGAGTGTGTCGTCGATGCCGGGTGAATTACGAGCGAGTGGACACTCCCAATGTTGGCGAGTGATGAGTGAAGCTTAAGATTGTCAACAATTACATCACCACGTCCACCCTTAACACCAAAAGACAGAACACAACCAAACCCGTGCAGTAGGCGCTTCGCAGTTTCATGATATGGGTGCGAAGGGAGTCCAAGGTACGATACCCAAGCGACTTTGGGGTGTGCTTCGAGATATTTTGCAAGCGCCATAGCATTAGAAAGATGGCGTTCGACACGTATGGAAAGAGTTTCCACTACCCGAGAAACAATGAGTATCATAGTGAAAGACATGGCATATGGGGTACATACAGCCTTGAATGAGGAGCCACGCAGATTGCGGGGCAAGGCAAGCGCCGAGATCGCGTAAAAGGTCGAATCGGAGCTTGGTGGTATAAGACTTCTCTTTGAAGACCTACAAATATGAACGAGAGCCATGAGTAAAAAATTGTTGAACGACAAGGGCAGCCAACACACACATCCCAGAAAGTATGTCCAACGAGATTGGTTCCTACCCAGCCACCGTCACCCTCAATGGGAGTGGTGAAACCGGGAAATTTTGTTGATGCTCCCCAATCGAAGCGGCCACTATCCACGATAACACCACCAATGACTGTACCGTGACCACCTATCCACTGAATTAGTATAGGTCAGCTGTCGCATTGAATACTTCGACAGGCTCGGCAAACCTTAGTCGCTGACTCCACAACAATATCCGCACCAAGGTCCAGAGGGCGAGCGATAGTACCACATGCTCCGAAAGTATTGTCCACTACTAGGGGGATGCCATGACGATGCGCGAGGGCTGCAAGGGCAGGGATATCGGGAACATTATATCGTGGGTTTCCGATACTCTCGCAGTACAAAGCCTTAGTGTTTTCGTCAATTAACTCTCCCATCGCTTCGGGGGTATCGCCCGGCGCAAATTTTGTTGTGATTCCATAACGCTTGAAGAGGACCTTCAACTGATTGTGCGTGCCACCATAGATGTACGAGGAAGCTACACCGACGACGTGACTGGGCTTGTCCTTGAGAGATATACCAGGTACTCACAAACGATGTTGTCTCCTACATTGGCGAGGCAAGTCAAAGCCATGAATTGCGCGGCCTGGCCAGAGGCAGTCGCAATGGCAGCAATGCCGCCCTCGAGGCATGCTACGCGCTTTTCAAAAACATCAACAGTGGGGTTACCAATGCGTCTAACCAAACATGAAATTATGTTCATCGTCTTGATCATTGACGAAGAGGCTCACGAGTAGATATTAGAGTTGCCGCAGACTTGAGAAGCGTCGAACAAGGCAGCGCCCTGAGCGGCGGAGTCAAAGACGAAAGAGGCAGTTTGGTAAATTGGCACGGCTTTCGCGTTGGTTGCGGGATCCTTGTAGGGTGCTCCGCCATGAAGCTTCACCGATAGAATGTGAACAACTATACAACGGAGAGCATAGGTGATATACTAACCATGAGAGTTTCAAAACGAAGTTTCCGGTCCCTAAGAGGGTAAATCTCCGCCAGACATTGAGACTTCACGTTGTAGTCCATTGTTGATGACAGGCTAAGGACGAATCATCAAGACTAGGGGCTATATAAGGTGTTGACGAAGTAGCATGCATGAGAAAGACATTAGTCGCTGAGTAGACTGCTGGGTTTGCGCACACTTGCGGAGCATCAGAGAGCAAGGAGCAGTTGATGAGCACTTGCACCGGCCAACCCGTGCTTCGAAGAACTCCGGAACGCGATCACGTGTGATCTTATAGAAACTTGTCTGTGTTTAGACGCTCGGATAGCGAGTTTGTAAAGAGTCGCTTCATTTCTTAGTTGCTACTCATAGCTAACTCGAGTTACGTTCGTCGTAATTCCTTGCTAAAGTGTTCGGGTGAAGGGACCGCAGATCCCTTGGTTTGAGTGTTCGTCTCGAATCCAGAAATTCGGTCCGCATTAGCTACGATCCTCTTGTTATCAGAAGCTCTGACGCGTCGAGCGAAGCGCGGACCTCCATTCATTGAGAGCAATACTCGCCTTAACGCACGGATGGCAGGGACATTCAGGCCACTCGGAGACCTCCATCACCTGAGTATCTTATAAGTAGTGTGCCAGCAAGGGCTGCTTGCAACTCCTTGTCTAAAATTCACCGTTCTGCACTGTGCAATAAGCGCCGAGCTTGAATACTAAATATGTAGTTGGATAGTTCTGGTATTGAATATGATCCTGCACAGGCTGCTATGAATGTACACCATGGACTCTGACAGAGGCATCACTTTGACTATGATATTCCTCTCCAGCTCCCCTTCTGTGATTTCCACAGCAAAGCCAGGCAGTGTGACCTTCTGGCTGATAGGCAAGGTGTCTAATCTGCCTTAGATGGCCTCAGTGTTTCCCTCCAGATGTGGGAGCTTGAAGCAGTGCACTCAACCTTGGCAACCCAATCACTTCTCCACCTGCTCCAGTGCCTTGTCATTGGGCCATTCTCTTGCATTTATGTTCCCAGCTGTGTTTTGTTAGAACACTAACTCGGACAGGCTGATGGATTGGTAAGTGAACATCCTCTTTTCAATGTATGATTCACTGAGGGTATGGTAAGATGTGTAGTTGTGTATATATGCTTAAGAATAACAATGGATAATATGAATTAGGGACAAGACAGTGAATAAAGAAAAGGTGAAAGAGACAATGGAAATAATGGAAGAACAGTGGGGGATGGTGACATAAAGGTTGATGGTGCCTTGTGCACTGTTACACATTGTACCTAGCATTCTAACACTCTTCCTCACCAGAAACCTTGCTGTGTACTCCTCCTTTATGGATAGTCAAAGCATTTGTTCAAGACCTAGAAGGGTACACAGACAAGTAAAGAGTGGGGCTGATAAGGCTTTTGTAAGTGGGTCAGCAATATTGTGCTTAGTATTAATGTAACAAATGCATATCTCAAGCACATTCTTGCAGAAGGTAGTACTTAATACTGACATGCTTAATACAAGCATGAAGAGTTGGGTCCTCCAAGAGATTTATAGTGGTATTGTCATTGCAGAGGATAGGTGTGGAGGAGGATGTTATGTCATGTCCCATCCCCTTCAGCAGAGCCTGCAACCATATAAACTTTTGGGTACTCTTGTATGCTGCCATGTATTTGACATTACCAAATGAGGCCCAACTATTCTCTGCTTCTGAGTTGCCCACAAGATCAAGCCAGACCTGAGGCTGCATGCATAGCTACCAATGCTGCATTTTATATTAAAACAATTTGCCCAGTCCAAATCTGTGAATCCCATAAAGTTGACTAACTTGCCTTTTCCTCCAAGAACTAATTTTGAATCTTGTGTTCCCTTAAAATAGCAGACAAATCTGATCACAGCCCTCTAGTGGATTATGGAATATGGGTCAATGTATTAAATGAGTTGTTGAACAGCATATACAATGTCTACAACAAAGGTGCAGCTTGGATTGCTAGCTATGGCTCCCACTACTTAGTATTAATATAGCAATTCATCTTGTCATAAAGCTGTTTTTATAGTGCTTATAGACAGCAAGGCAAGTAGTACCTGTACTGCTTAGTATTATCTATAAGATTAATTTTATAATTTACTTTCTTCTAGAGGGGAAGCTCCTCTTTTATTCCATTGATGATATCTGTAAATTCCTGCTGCCAGTGTTGGTGCAATTGCAGGATGTCATTGTTCAATAAGCTATGAGCCTTCACTTTCTCTTTGTTTGCACACTTCTGGCATAGTTGAACTATAAGTTCAAACTATTCTCTAAGTGCATACAGATGCACTTCTCCAGTATCTTCTATTTTCAGCCTCAATGGAGGCTTTGATACTATCAAATTCCTTAGCCACCACACTCTTCACTTTTAGTGACTTACTATTGAATGTTACATCCAAGGGCTCTAATATCTTATTATTGTAAGGTTGATGATACACTTCTCCAGTAGGTCAACACAACTCAGCCCACTTCTATGCCACCATTAAGGCTATCACCTCATTCCACTCTGACAGTATGTATAGGTCATAAGCCTATTAGATGTTTGATAGTAGTACTAGTTGATTCCAAAAGGATCTTATGCTGTCAATTGTTTCTGCTGCACTTACAGCACTCTGTTGTCTCTTTTTAACCTCATCTGTTATAAGGTCCTCCACCTTGACTTAGCTAGTTGGTTGACACTCTAACAATTTCAACTCCACTTATTCTATACAAGTATTTTCAGATAGATGAACCTTGGCAGACTTCCTAGTAGCCTTTCTATTGGCCATTATTAGCTGGTCTGGCTCTTTTCTCCTGTCCAGAGTTCCTTAGAACTCTTCCTCAGACATTAATATCACTGGCAACTTTGCTAGTAAGCTAGCCATTAAAGCCAGTTTTTCATCACTGTCCTCATCATTGCATTCTTATAACCTCTTAGTTAGTTGTGACTATTAGAATGCTTCTCCATGGCCTTTTACTATTGTAGATAGCCATCCATGTCTGTCAGAACAATCTTCTTGGCCCTCAATGGAACTCTATTGACAATCACTTTGTTATTCACAAAGTCAAGAGATACTTTATTCCTTTATATAAACAGTGTACTAATGATCATATTATAGCAATCAAAGTTTGCTATGTCTATATACTCTATTAATAATTCTGATGTTCTGATATTTACTTCCACACTAAATTGTATGACAGCATGATTCTCCACAGTTGCTAACTGGAGTATCAGCAGCTTTATTAACTCATGAACATGTAGTGTGTTTACATAAGCAAACTAGAATATAATACCTATAGCAGTACTCCCAGAGTCCCATAGCATTCATGCTTGATGTTCATTGACCTCCACATAGGTCACTAGGCACTCCTTCTCTTAAAAAGTATACTGTAGTCTCTGCAGCTTATTAGCTACTTTCTGAAGAATAATGTGTTGCATTCAAATACATACATTTATTCTTCTGATGCTCTGTGAGAGCAAACATGTGCTTTTTCTCATTATCACAAGCATAGAAATTATTGTTATATATATCTACTGCAATGTATTGATCTCTATTACTCTGGGCACTCTGCATCATCAACTATAGCCTGCTTCTCTATTTTTTAAGCAGCTTCCTTGTCTTTGACAAATTTTTCTTGATCCTCTCCAAAAACACTCTCAGCATTACTCTCCACTGCTACTGTATAGGCAGCTTATACTTATGCTCTTAGTGCCTTACACTCCTTAGAGTAGTAGCCCATTTAGCTACAATTATAGCACTTTACCACACTACTACTAAGCTTGTAGCCTATGTTACTGCTGCCAAAGGCAACTTTAGGAGGGCCTACTTATAGTAGAACATTCCACATTGCCTTTAGTTCAGGTTGGCCCATTCTAGGCCTAGGTCAAACTTCTTTCACTGCTAGCAACTTATCAACTGGTTCTAGACCAAGTCTATAGTCTGCTAGTAGTGTCTATTACACTAGAACCCATAGATTGTGGTTTCATTCCATCTTGGACTACTTTGCCAAGAACATTTCAACCTTTACAAGTTGACAATTTCTTTGTATACAGTGAGAGCTATACTGATTATAATGAGTTGCTATTTATGTGGACTGTTCATAGTGTATTGTATATACCAGGAACTTAGTCACAGTATTGACCTTCAGTGACAGATTATTGTTACATATCAGTGCATGACATATTTTAGCAGGTATTCTATCAAGAAATGTTTCCCAAATGGTAAATTCATCTGAATAAATGGCCACATTCTGAGTATGACCCATTGAGTCATTATAAAAGGTCTGAATGCCCATTTGAATGTCATACACTGCAGTTCAGAAGGCTTTACAAGCCTCTTACATTGTTGCTACATTTACAAAGTGGTTATACAATCCAATCAGGACTTCTTTGAAGGTCGAATCATACTTATTTCTATTTATATACAGGATATATTGGTGGAACCAGTTCCATGCCTCTCCATTAGTGAACTTATAGAGCACAAAAATGCACTCCTAATCCATAACATCTTCACTGTAGCAACAAGCTACAAAATGGTAGCAGATATGCATAGCCTAGTCTTCTAACTCAAAAAACTTATGTCCTCCAACATATGCTCAGATATGCTTTCTATTAGCTCAACAAGGCTTAACTCCACCTCAATCAGTTAGTAACTGCAAATACTTTACAATGTAAAGCTGTAGATGCTTCTATGTCAATTCTTTAGTAACTATTGAAAAATAGTCCAGTATTAGCTGCAGCTAGACTGATAAGGTCAACAACAACCTCTTATCCTCCTCTTTATCAGAGGAGTCTAGTTTAGACTCTAAGTCCAAAACTTTCCAAGACCTCTTGTGTCTTACTAGTAGCACTTAGCTACCTCCTTCTTACTTCTCTATTGTTGAAGGTGCCATAGACACCTTGCCCTTAACTTGCTCTTTCTGTCTAAGCACTGTAGCTAGACTTGCTCTCTGATATTGTGCCATCTACTCTGATGGTATCTTCTATCTTCTATCAGCTTCTTGTTTGGGCTGTACTGGTCTGAATAGAGTACCATGTGCTAGTGCACTACCCTGTATTGTATTTATATATTGGATAAAATCACCCATATCTTCTAATGACTGTCTTGAGTTATTAGGCAAAATCAGATAAATCAGCAACAGTAGATTTATTACTGCTACTGATAACCTTGATGCCCCTAATTTATCCCCTGGTCTAGTACCAGAGTTGAAGATGAACTTCATCTGTGAAATGAATAGCCTCTTAGGCATTTTCAAGCTCTTGCTCATATTATAAGTAATGTTGTCATTCCATTTTAGCAGGAGTTGGTATTTTAATGCTGAAGGCATCTCACTGGGATTGGGGCCAGACGTTAGCTCTAGATAGTTGGTTTTTTAAGTTAGCTATAGAAATAAGATATTGATGTGGCAGAAAAAAAGCTTAGAAGTTTGATGAAGGTTGCTTAGATTAGTGACAAGAGTCCAGAGTCTAAAGTTAATAGCAGAAGATGTAAAAAAATGTAGCTATTAACTATGGATAGGATAATCTTGCATGGTTTACATAGTAGCTAAATTAGACCAAATCATTAAATTAGACTAGACACATTGTAAAATACAAGACTATAGATGTGTATCAACAGTGTATGTTAGATACAAGACTATAGATGTGTATCAACAGTGTATGTTAGTGTATAACTATAGCTCAATATACAGTACACATACTAGCCTAAGGTAATAGTAACCTTGTTGGTTACAATTTCTTGGTAGGAAATAATTAGTCAATGACATAGAAAATAGAATATTAAGAGACCTTTTCCAGTGGAACTTCTATACAAGCTTGAATAAGTTGAGGGCTATATAGTATATAGTCAGAATATTAATAGATAAGGGCTTTTTTCATAGTACAATGAGGAGCAACTTTACCTTGTTAATACAGCTTTGAGCTGCATATTTAGTGAGTTTATTAAAATACTTATTGAGTTTGAAGTTAATATGGCTAGGAGTTTAGTAAAGCTGAAGGTTGTTAATGCTGCAAACTTGGTCCATCCATTGTATACTATATAGGATACTGGCCTAATACTTGTAGAATCTGATCAGTTTGTTATATTTAATGTGGAAGCATCTGGTAGCTAAGTGGACCCAGTTAAGAAAATAATAAGTGGGATATAGATGTTGGTTGAGGAGAGCCTTGATTGTAACTTGGCTGTTGCTACTAATGACAATAGATCCTAGAAGTCTATGTCCTAGGCCTACAAGCAGATAGAGAGCAAGTAGCAGTCCAACTATCTCAGCTTCATAGATAGTATACTTAAATTTGTGGCAAAGGTAGATGCATAGAGACTTTGCCTTTGACTTATACATATATATCACTGCTGAGGTATTGATTTGGTCTTTGTAGCCTGAGCTATTACAGTAGACTAAGATTGAGGTAGTATAAAAGGAGGCATTAGCTGCTACTAAGGCTAACTTCTTGTCTTTATTAATTTAAGTTGAAAAGGGTAGGTGATAGTTTGGGCAGTACTTGATAGGTTCAATGGTCTCTATACAGGTAAGGTCAACCTTAGTAACAAAAAAGAGGTAGTGAAGTAGTGAGTAGTGTTAGGCAACATATTATTTAGCAGCTCTGCAAATTGGGGAGTAGAGGAGTTGAGAGCTTAAAAGAGATAAAAGATGTACTGCTGCTGTGAATAGAACCTTTTTGAAGAGAAACTCCACTGAAAGAAGATTGGCATGCAGATCTAGAATATTGCTAGCTGTAGTACTCAGAGCATTGGTGATAAGTTTTACAGTTTGTTTTTGGAAAAGAATTAGCTTATTTGTTACTGTAATAGAACTAAGTCTCTTCTTTCTGGAAAAAAAAGTTATAGATGCTAATATACTATATATCTATGACATAAATGATGGCTGGGATAGCTACTGTGTTAAAAAGCTAGCAGATATGGTGGAAAAGCATCTTTCAAAACATTCTGGACAAATGTATAATTTGTAAAATCTACCATCTAGCCTTTGCTACTATTTTTATACAGTAAACTGTCAGAGGACCCCTTAGGTTTTTCCATTTTTCTATGTCCTATCCCCCTCAGAATATCTCTACTATAGTTTTCATTGATGTTTCTACTTTTGACCTATTTATAGATTTTACTTTCTACTTTCTAGCTGCAATAGTTCCTTGTTCATAATTTAAATAGTGATAACCTTCCATATACTTATTGGATTATGTGAATATTACATAATCAGATGGGCATTTTTCTAATATGGCTAAGGAAGTATTCTTAGACTTGTTCTCTTTAGATTTTTCTCTGCCAGATATGTAACTATACTTGTAAATATATCTATTGCTGTATATATCTCTTTAGATCTCCCTTTGCTAATTGTGTAACTGTGCTACAGCCTCCAGAGGTTGCCTTTGCAGCAGAATAAGTCTTTTATTTTTGTTCTGGAAGCCTTTTTTAGCTGCTAAAGTTACCTTTGCTCTTAGAAGTTCCTTCTCCACTATTGTGTTCTAACCCTGATACCTTGATGACTACTTCCATACTGCTAGTAGACTCTCTGAATGCTTTCAGCTCTCAAAACAATGTCTGGTACTATTTATTAGCTCTAAAGACTTAGATACAGTCTACCCAAGCTTTTCTCATTTTTCACACTAATAAATTTGCTAGTTTGCAGCATGCTACAGAAACTATTTCTCACTCTTTTTAAACCCTCTTAGAATGCCTCCTCTTTCCTTCTTCAACTCCTCAAGTAGTTCTTATACCTCCTATAACATCTTTACCAGCTTATTTCAACACTATAACAATAATACACTCTAAAGTACCTTATTTTGCACTTTCCAATGCTCCTAATGGAGACTAGAAAACTGGAGAATGGTACCTTCAGTCCTGTATTATTTATATTCAGCTAAGCAGTAAACTATTTGCTTTTGACACTTTAAAGATTGGATGGGTCTTTTTTTATATAAAGCTAAATTGTACTTTGCCATATATGCTGTAAGCTTTCCAGAGAAATGGAGGAGTAGGAAGTTTTACAAGTTGGGATGAGTTTGAATATGATTTTTAAGCTGAGTTATTTTCTCTTTATCCTGCTAAAACAACTGTGCTTTCCCTTTGCAATTGTAATTAGCATAGTTAAAGAAAGAGATCCTTAGACAAATATATTAATTTCTTTTGAGCTTTAATGCAAGCTAGATTTCCTGATGGGTTGCAGCTCTGTCTCACATTTAGGGAGGGACTTCACTCCTTTCATAGACTGAATTGAAAGTAGAGCAGAAGGACAACCTAATAATCAATATATTGAAATATGGTACAAGATGGCTTACAAGTAGTAGCAGTTCATAGAAATAAAACAAGCACTCCATTGTACTCAGCCCTCTTCTATTTGCTCTTATCCTAGTTCTACTATTAGAGCAGGACTTCTATCTAAAGCTCCTCTCTTTCCTGTCCTATCAGCTTGTTATAACCTTACACACCTTCCTACTCCTCCCTTTCTACTCCTCCACTTCCTTGGAAAAACAGGATATAATCTTAGGGTTCACTTGGCTTTGAGAATATAACCTGAAGATTGATTAAACAAAGAGAGTAGTGAAAATGAGCTGTTGCCCTCATTGTTATACTACTTGTACAGAAGAAGCCAGAGAAGAATGTATAGTAAAGGTCTATGAGCATACTGCTATACATGTTTGTTATGTAAAGTCTCTCCTTTATGCTAATCTTGATTTTTTGGATCCCCCCTCTTTAGCATTCCCTTATAGAGAGATCCTTTACAAAGATATCAGAGGAGTTAAGTATAAGGTCCATAATGAAGAAGGATATATAGGGAAATTTATTAGTGCTCCAGACCTAAAGTTCTCAGACAAGACTATTAAAATAGGTGATAGGATTTATGCTACTATACTCTGCCCCATTCCAGCCATGGCAGAGATTGGGATTAGCTAGGCCACCTTCTAAAAGCTGATCAAGGGATTTGCAGTATGCTCTAAGCCTAAGCCTCTTAGTCATACTGTTCTTTACTATCTTTAGGACTTTAAAAATGTATTATCTAAGGCATTTTTTAATTTTCTTCTAAAGAGCAGGCAATAGAACTATGCTATTGAGCTGATACTTGAAGCAAAACCTTTTAGCTGTAAGGTCTATTTGCTTGTACTATGGAAGTAAGATAAGCTGGATGTATTTTTGCAAGAGAACCTCAGCTCTAGTCAAGTATAATTCTTAAAGTCCTCAATGGGTTTCCCAGTCTTCTTTATTAAAAAGAAGAATATAGTCTCTCTATTTGGTGCAAGACTGCTAGGTCTTAAATGTAATGACAGTAAAGAATTATTACTCCCTCTCTCTCATCTCTGAACTTATTAACAACCTTGGAGGTGCATACTACTTTACTAAGTTAGATGTTTACTGGGACTATAACAATGTGTGCATTAAAGAAGGAGATTGAGTGAAAGATGGCATTGTAAACTAATTATAAGCTTTTTAAACCTTTGATAATATTTTTTGGCCTCACTAATAGCCCTGCTACTCTCCAGATCATGATGAACAACATCTTTTGCAATCTGATTGTGGAAGGCATTGTATATGTCTATCTGAATAATATTCACATCTATACCAAAACTTTAAAGGAGCATTATCAGATCACATACATTATTTTGAAACATTTTCACTAATATTAGCTCTATTTGAAACTTAAAAAATGCAAATCTAAGCAGATCAAGGTAGAATACCTAAGCTTGATCATATTTTATGGTATGGCAGAGATAGACTCAGTTAAGGTGGCAGATATAGCAGAATAGACAGAGCCAAAGAAAAAGGAGAAAGTCTAGACATTTTTGGGCTTTGTTAACTTCTATTAGAGGCTTATCCAGAACTTTTCTCATTATGCTCCTCCTTTTTTTGACCTCACCAATAAGAATGTAGCATGGCAATAGAAGTTCTTACAACAAGCCATCTTCAATACCCTTAAATAGGCTGTCACCTCTAAATCAATTCTCCTGTTTCTAGACAATAACTCTCCTTTCTATGTTGAAGTTGATAGCTCAGACTTTGCTACTGAAGCTGTTTTATTCCAACAGTCAAAGAAGGATAGTAAGTGAGACTCTATAGTCTTCTACTCTAAAAGTTGTAATGTAATAGAATAGAATTATAAAATTAATAACAAGGAAATACTTGCCATTATTCAATTTTTTGAAGAATAGTGACATTTCCTTGAGGGCACATGGCATATAAGTTTAAAGTTTGGACAGACTACAAGAACTTTGAATACTTCTACTGAACAAAGAAACTTAATCAACATCAGGCTTGATAGTTTTTATATTTGGCCAACTTTGACTTTTTGATGCATTATAAGCTTAGACAAAGTATGGGTAAGCTAGATACACTATTTAAGAGAGCTGATCATAGTATAAGCAGACAATAATAATAACATTGTACTTCTAAAACCAGAGCTCTTTATCATTTGTACTTTGAAAATGATTGTGATTTAAGGAGATGAGGCAAACTATCCTAAAGGACATTTAATAAAGGAATTATCAAAGTGTCTAGGAGGATACTGTTGCACAAGCAGCACAGATTCTACAGACTCAATTATACTAGTAGAGTAAAGTCAGTACATGCTGAAAAGTGATGTTTGTAGGATGAGCTATTAACTATGGAAACATATTGATGTATCTAACATTCTAGTACTCTGGTGGTATATTGTAGAGCAACATTATAATTTTTAGGTGGTAGAGCATTTAGGCAAATAAAAAACATTAGAGATAGTATTATAGAATTACTAATAGCCTCATATATTCCAATACATCAGCATGTATATTAGTACCTGTAATATTTGACTTAGCACCAAACCTCACTGCTAAGCACTTATAAGCCAATTCTATCTCTTTCAAATTTCTGCTAGTTGTTGGAGTGTAGCTTCTATGGATTTCATTGTTAAACTTTAAAATGCTTATAGATATAATGCAGTCATGATAGTGGTGGATCTTTATGAAAAGTATGCTTATTTTATCTTTACTTACACTACCTGCTCTACTTTGGAAGTTGCTAGCCTATATTAAAAGAATGTCTAGAAGTTCCATAGTTTCTCAGATGAATATGTCTTAGATAGAGGTCCTCTATATTAAAAGAATGTCTGGAAGTTCCATAGTCTCTCAGATAAATATGTCTTAGATAGAGGTCCTCAGTTTGTAGCAGAATTCATTCATAAACTGTATTAGTTGCTGAAAGTAAAGCTCCACACAATCATAGCCTATAATTCTTAGTCAAATAGACAGATAAAGCAGGTGAACTAGGAACTGAAATAGTACTTGTAGTTGTTTTATAATAAAAGATAGAATAATTGGAATGAACTTCTGCCCAATACTAAGTTTCAGTACAACAACTATGTTCACTCTTCCACACAGATGATTCTATTCTTTTTGAAAACTGATTAATATTTATATATGGGTTCTGAGCCCTAAGCATGACCTTCTAAAAATAATACAGTCAAAGAGTTTGTAGATAAGATGAGGAGGGTGTAGAAGGAGGCAAAAGCAACATTGACAAAGACAAAGGAGGATATGGTACAGTATTACAATTGATAATAGACACTAGCCCCTATGTACAAGCTTGGAAATTGTATTTATCTGGACAGCTCTAACATTAAAATAACACAACTGTTACAGAAGCTGTTTTACTATTACCTAAAGCTATTTAAGGTAGAAAGATAGATGGAGCCATTAGCCTACCAGTTAAAGCTCTATACTAGTCTATATTAGCTGCACTTAGTCTTCAATATAATTAAGCTAATTCCAGTTATAGAGGATCCTATCTGTAGTCAATGTCCAAAGCCACTACTATCATCAGTGCTAGTCAATAATAAAGAGAAGTATAAGGTGGAGGGAATACTAAATAGAAGAGTATTTTAGTGAAAGTTATAGTTTAAGGTAAAGTAGAAGATATATACTATTAAAGATATCTCTTTAGAACTATAGACAAATGTATATAAATCAGCTCTAGTTTAGGACTTCTACTGCAGACACTTAACTACTCCAAAAGCAATCTAAGGCATTTATCCTATCTTTGTGGCAGATTAAGTAATCTGTAACTTCTTCTATCTAGATACATCAAGGCACTGCACTTTATAGAAGGAGTCATATTAGAAGATCCCTCAGATTTTTCCATTTTTCCATGTTCTATCCCCCTCAGATTACTTCTGCTATAAGTTCTATTGATGTCTCTACTCTTAACTTACCTATAGGTCCCACTTTTAGCTCTCTAGCTGCAGTAGTTTCTTATTTATAATTCAGATAGCATTGACCTTCCATATACTCATTAGATTATGTGAACATTATATAATCAGGTGGGCATTTTTTCAACCTAGTCAAGGGAGCATCTTTAGATTTGTTTTCTTTAGATCTCCCTCTTCCAGATATGTAGCTATACTTGTAGATATATCCATTGCTGAATATATTTCTTTGAATCTCCCTCTATCAGTTGTGTAACTGCACTACAGCCTCCAGAGGTTGCTCTCAAATAAACATTTTACTGTAACTTGGAGTTAAAAATGACTCTAAGATATCTATATCTAGTGATTGTCTCAACCATATATATAGTGATTAAGCTGTCCAGCTTTGTCCAGAAGAGGGCTCAATCCTTAAAAATTTCATTCAAGTATGAGTAAGAAAAGTTTATCAGCATGAGTTTAGTAAGCTTAAACAATGAGTTATATGAGACTGGCTACTTAAAGCCACTGCTTATATACTGTATCATATTAGCAAAGGTCTAATAAGCCTTATAAAGCATCTTGGCAATAGCTAGCATTATAGAGTTATTAACAAACCCAAAAGAGAATAGGGTTTGAAAGTATAGCAGAGTGATAAGAATAAAAAGTGTGTTATAAAATATAAAATTATTAAAAAAGAATACCTCTGAGTAGTGTTATTAAGACCATTTAAGGAATTAGATATAAAGTCATCAAACTTGAGCCTTATACAATGTCCTATGAGTATTCTTATAATAAGGCAAATGTAACATTTTAATATGCTACACTTTCTCATATTGTAAACAAGATAGTCTCACATAGTATTAGAAAATACACTTTGGATATTAAGGAAGAGAGCTAAAGCTATCTTTTTGGATTGCTATACATTTTTGACTTTACATACAACTAAGTATATTATATTAGTCATGTTCTAGCCAAGCCTGCCCCCAAACTACTTAGTAGACAGTATATTATAATTTTCTGCAAGATAGAAAAAGTTGGCAGTAACTAGCATAGACAATCTTTTCCTAAAGTGTTGAAAAGGCCAATAGAACAGTATACCTTGGTAACATTATATATTGGCTTATTCAGCTTATGTAGAACTAAGATAGTTAGAACTAGTTAACTGTTGAAGGAGATATCTAGTTTAAACATGACTTAATATATATAGTAAAGGTAGTTAATAAAAGTATTATATAGTTGTATGCTTATAGATCTATACTCTATATTTTTTTTTGACTTTTTCTGTATAGATAATGCAATGATGAGAATAATTACTCATCTTTATCTTAAGTTTAATTAATCTCAAGGTTGTGCTTTTAAAGTTAAGTAAACTTCAAGATTATGTTTTGTTTTTATAAGCTTATAACAGAAAAGACTGCATGCTTTAAATGAGTCTGGTAACAAGGAACTAGATTAACTACAAAGTAGATAGAGCCAGCTTTATTAGGAGTGCTATTAATATTATATACTGGAATAAGACATAAGTAGTTAAATAGTAAGATAGCATCATTTTATATATTTTATATCAAAGAAAAGGTCAGTTACCTCACTATTAAGTAGGGCAGAAATGCTAAGAGTCTACTTAATGTCTGTTATCTCAATCTCTGCCTCTAACTCTGACTTTAGGGAATTAATAGAGGAAATAAGGGCAATAACATAGCAATAAGAAAGATAATATTTCTAGGCAGGAATTTTCTAGTATAGTTGAAAGAGAAATTCTTTACTTGAGGCTTTGACTAGAAAATATTGTATATTAGAGAGGGTGCTTATAGTTTTAGTCACAAAATCAGGTGTAATTAAAATTATATTAGATTTTAAAAATAGAGTAGTTAAATATTTAGTACTAAGCAATAAAGGCATATAGTTTATCTATTGTTTTCTCAAAAATCCTTTTATGACTAAAGAGGAGAGGTACTCAAATCTTTACTTTTTTTGCCAGAAGGCACTTTTTCTGATACATCAAGAAAAGAAGTTCCAAAAGCATCCTTAGCAGTAAAGAGCTAGGCAAGTAGTTTTTTATATTCAGAAGATGAGAGGTAATGAACTTTCAGTCTTTGAGAGCACTAACAGATAAAGTAGTCTGTCTTTCTACATTGTTGACAGAGCAGAGAATAAAGAAATATTGGTAAAATGCATCCATTTCTATAAGAACTTCTGTAAACAAAGAAAGATCAAGAAGATAGAGAAGAAAAAGCATATATAGTAATATAATTCTTACAAAGTAGCATAACTCTTCTTGTACCTAAAATGCCTAAGTATGTTATGAGCTAAATAGTAGAGTTAATATATATATGCAAGTGCTACTTAGAATAAGTAGACATTTTTCAAGATATAGTAGGCAATTATCTAATCTTATATCTGTAATACTGCCCTTAATAATGTTATCTTAGAAATGCTGAGCAAAGAAGTCATCTGTATACTAGGCAATAATTTCTTTGAGTAAATTTAGACATCCCTCAATCTGTAGTACTTTTGCCATTAGAAATCTTGATTTAAAAGAGGAGTTGGTGTAAGCTAATGGCATATACTGCTAACTCAGTCTTTAGCATATCTGGAATAGAATATTGACTGTTAAGTTATACTCTTTATATATATATATATAATCTTGAAAGCTAATTAGTTAAGGAGATTGCTTAGCAGAACTGACATTAAGACATCTACTTCTAGGGCTAAAAGTATTTAAGAATGTAGTAGTCTTTATATACCTTGAACTTTGCTCTAAAGAGACTAGTGTGCCACTTTTTCAAGGCCTTGACAATTGCTAGCAACTCTGTCTTATAGATAGAGTAATTGGATTGTATTATATTCAACTAAGCAAAACTATACACTATAGAGCATGCAGACTTTTAAGTCTTATCAAAACTTAAAATAGTGTCTATTTTATAATTACTAGCATTTTTAATCATAAAGATTTTCTTTGAGACAACCAATATTTTAAAATCAGTTACTATATAACATATAGCATTAAAAGCTTTCTGTAAAGGTGACCTTTGGAAGCTGAAACTGAAATCACATAGTTGGCAAAAGGAGATCCAAAGTTTATTCAGAGCTATACTACATATACAGATTTGACTACATACCTAGTAAGAAAGATCTAAAGAGAACAAGTCTGAGGATTCCTTATACCCAATGTAACCTTTTAGGCTTCTAAACTATTGGACTAATTATATAGTAATAGACAGCTACATGCCCTTCATAATATACTTCTACTCATTATGCAACCAATAAGGAGTCTAGAACAGGAAATATGACATGAGATGAAATAAGGTGAAATGAGCTAAACTAAGTAGTCCTTAACATCACCCTCCTTTTAGAGTGCAACATCCTGATGTACCTGGGTTAAAGAACTCCTAAATTGCTCTATCTGCTACAGAAATGGAGAGAATGCCTTGAATTACCTTTAGAGCATTGGAGTGTCTTTGGTAAAATTTCTGCATTTAGGTTGATACATATACATTTTCTTGCAATTCCCAAGATATATCCTCAATGCCATAACCCTTCCACTTCACCTTGAACTGTAGCTTTCCTCTAAACAATCTACTGTCCAATATCTCCTTCACCTTATACTCCTCTTCATTGTTGACTAGTACTGATAGTGGCAATGGTTTTGAGCATTGACCTAGAATGGGATCTTCAAGTGCTGAGAATAGCTTGACTGTATCAAAGACTGGATATAGTTGCTATAGACTGACAGGGAGTTTCAACTTATAAGCTAATGAATCTACTTGTCTCTTTACCTTAAATAGCCCTAAATAATAATGAGACAGCTTTTGTGATAATCATGTTGTCTTAATATCTGAACTATCCAAATACACTTAATCTTCTAGTTTATATACTGGGGTTAGGTTCTTTCTCTATCATAATATTGTGCTATGCCCTCTTTTGCTTTTATCAATACTGCTTTCATCTTCTTTTATCTTCTTTTTATTTTCTTCACAAATTCATTCACTGTCTTATTCTTTAAAGGTCTTGCTCAGAGTTCAAAACCCATATATGAATGCTAGCCTATGTTCAGGCAAAAAGGAGTCATTTGAGTAGAAGAGTAGATATAATTATTATACTAGAATTCTGCATTAGGTGGCAGCTTATCCTAATTATCTTATCTTTTATTGTAAAACAATTGCAAATACTGCTCTAGCTTCTGATTTACCCTTTCTGTCTATCTATCAGACTGAAGGTGGTAGGCTGTAGTTGTATAAAGCTTTATCCCTAATAACCTGTATAGCTTTTGAGTAAACTCTGTTACAAATTGAGAGCCTCTGTCTGAAACATAACTATTTAATAACTCATAAAGCTTTCAAACATTTTTCTAATATACACTGCTGCTTCCAATGCAGAATAAGTGGTGTGGGTTGGGATAAAATAAGTTCATTTCCTATAGAGGTCCATTATCACTATGATTGCATTATATCTATAGGTATCTGAAAGTTCTACAATAAAGTCTATTGATGCTACACTATTGGCTAGCAGTAATAAGCAGAGGGTATAGCTAACCTATAGGTAGTTAGCAGCAGAGTTTAGTGGTTTAGTATGTAGGCATAGGTCATATGTACTCATATAGGTGCTAATATATCAAGACATTTGAGACTACCAGTAGTTTCTTAACATTAGCTCCAATGTCTTCTATTTACCTAAGTGTTCTGCTATATATGAGTCATAGTATTGTTTCACAATGTACTGTTAGAGCTTTAGAATGTTAGGTGCATAGATCTGCCCCTGAAAAGTCAACAGTCCATCTTATAGACCCTATTCCTCTATATATACTGACTTTATTCCTCTAGTCTGTCATTTCTGTAAGGTATATACTGCCTATACCACTACATTCTTCTATACACACTGCCAATTTTCCTGCCTTATATCTCTAAGAATGGCTGCCTTCTCCCCTTGGGTTACAATTCTTTCTAAAGCCTAGATAGCAAAGAGCTCTGGTTTTAAGAGCACAATGTTATTGTTGTCATTGGCTTCTGCACCATGGTCTACTCTCCTAGATAAGGCATCTAGCTTGCTTATACTCTGTCCAAGTTTATAGTGCAATAAAAAGTCAAAATTAGCCAAATATAAGGACCATCAAGCTTGGCATTTGTTTAGCTTCTTTACTGAACAAAAATATTCCAGATTCTTATAATCTGTCCAAATTTTGTCCAAATTTTGAACTTATATTACACATCCTCCAGGAAATATCATTACTCTTCTAATAACTAAATAATAGCTAACATTTCTTTATTATAAATCTTATAATTTCTTTTTACCACATTAAGATTTTTAGAGTAGAAGACTATGGGATGCCATTTCCTATCCTTCTTTGACTATTGGAATAAGACTGCTCCAATGGCAAAGTTAGAGCTGTCAGCTTTGATATAAAAAGGGGCATTATCATTTGAAAATATTAGAATAGGTTTCAAGGTAATGGCTTGCTTAAGAGCATCAATGGCAGCCTGTTGTAAAATTCCCACTGACATAATATATTCCTGCTAATAAGGTCAAACAAGGAGTATGTATAGTGAGAAAAGTCCTAAATAAATCTTTGGTAGAAGTTTTCTTTGACTATTGGAATAAGACTGCTCCAATAGCAAAGTTAGAGCTGTCAGCTTTGATATAAAAAGGGGCATTATCATTCAAAAATATTAGAATAAGTTTCAAGGTAATGGCTTGCTTAAGAGCATCAATGGCAGCCTGTTGTAAAATTCCCACTGACATAATATATTCCTGCTAATAAGGTCAAACAAGGAGTATGTATAGTGAGAAAAGTCCTAAATGAATCTTTGGTAGAAGTTAGTGAAGCCTAAAAAAGCCTGTACTTCCTTTTTATTCCTTGGTTCTTGCCATTGAGCCACATCTGCTACTTAAATAGGATTCATCTCTGTTATATTATATAAAATGACTAGGTCTAGGTACTTTACTTTTATCTGCTTAAACTTGCACTTCTTGAGTTTTAGATAGAGTTAGTGCTGATAGAGACATTCTAGGACTATATATGTAATCTAACAATATCCCTCTAAGGTCTTAGTATAAATGAGTATGTTATTCAGATATACATAAATAATATCTTCCACAATTAGATCATAGAGAATGTCATTCATCATAGTCTGAAAGATGGCAGGGCTATTTGTGAGGTTAAAGAATATTACCAAAGGTTTAAAGTCTACAATTTGTTTGGAATGCTGCCTTCCACTCATTTCCCTCTTTAATGTGCACATTGTTGTAACCCCAATGTACATCCAACTTAGTAAAATAATATATACCACAAAGATTATTCACAAGTTTGGAAATGAGAAAAAGAGAGTAGCAGTTCTTTATAGTCATTGCATTCAAGACTCAATAGTCTTAAATCAGATGAAGGAACCCATTCTTCTTTTTAATAAAGAAGACTGGGAAGACTATAGGAGACTTTGAAGGTTGTATTGTCCAGAGCTAAGGTTTTCCTATAGAAAGGCATCTAGCCCATCCTGTTCCTGTAGCACAAATAGATAAACCTTACAACTTATAGGTTCTGCCTTTGGAACTAGCTCAATAGCATAGTCCCATTATTTATACTTTGGAAGAAAATTAAAAGATACTTTAGCAAATACTTCCTCAAAATCTTAAAGGTATTGGGGGATCACCCTGCTTGAGGTCTTTGGTATTAAGTTTGCTGCAAATGCCTTAGTTAGTTATTAAGAGGTGGTCTGACTAGCTCTTATCTCTGCTTTGGTAGGAGAGGCAAAAAGTAGTTGTATAAATCCAATCCTCCACATTAATAGCTTTGTT
The DNA here is from genome assembly GCA_018851325.1 of Termitomyces sp. DKA19. NCBI lineage: Eukaryota > Fungi > Basidiomycota > Agaricomycetes > Agaricales > Lyophyllaceae > Termitomyces > Termitomyces sp. DKA19. The sequence continues at coordinate 28,845 of JABCKS010000015.1, forward strand.
TAGAAACTTTAAGTCCAAAGCATAGCTCAACTTCTCTGCTTCACTGACTTCCTCTTAACTACTACATTTATCTCTTCTAATATTCTCATAGAGGGCTTTTCTGTGAAAAAATACCAGTAAGAGGAGGTCCAACAGATTAAGATTAGTATAGAGGAAAATAAGAGCATAAAAAGTATATATAACTGCATGTTTATAGATCTCTGCTTTGTGTTTCTCTTGGGCTTCTTCTGTACAAGTGATACAACAATGTGGGCATCAACTTATCTTTACTAATCCCTTATCTCAGTTAATTTCTGAATTATACTCTTGAAGCTAAGTCAAACCCAGGATTATGTCCTGCTATCCTAGTTTGATCATTGTAAAAACAGCTTATTTAGAGTAACTCTGATAATGGAGGACTAAATCCACAATAGAGTAGATAGATTCAGCTTCATTAGGGGTACCATTAATATTATAAACTGAGATTGGATATAACAAAGGTTGGATGGTGAGATGGTATTGCTTCATATAGTCTGTGTTAATAAAAAGATCTGTAGCCTTACTGTCTAGCAAAGCCATTATACTTAAAATCTGCTATGTGTCTATTATTTCTAGTTCCATTTTCAATTTCAAAAAATTTTGAGATAGAGTGGTGACAATAATGTCACAGTAAGGGAGGCAACATTTTCAAATAAAAATCTTTTTACATGACTAAAAAATGGTTTCCTCTGTACTAAAATTGAGTAAAGAACATTGTACATTGAAGAGAATGCTTATGTTTTCAGTTTTGAGGTTAGTGGCAAAATGATTAGTACTAAGCAATGGAAGTGTACACTTCATCTATTGCTTTTATAAAAATCCTCTCTAGATATGGATCTCTGATTCCTTATTTCTTCACCTTCTAGAACTACTGGTTCTGTAATCATAGTATCCAAAAAAAGAGATCTAGCTGCATCTTATGTAGCCAGTAGTTAGACCAGCAGTTCTTTCTATTCTGTTGAGGATAAGTAATAGACCTTCATTCTCTGTAGACAGTAGCAAGTAAGATGTCCTGCCTTCCTGTATCTTCTGCAAAGGATTGCAGTTGAAGCATGTTGTTAAGAGGTATTTACCTCCATAAAGATGCTAGCTGGCAAGGGGTAAGAAGGCAAGAAAGCATTGAATTGCATTAGTTTGGAAAAGGCAAAGGGGCTTGAAAGTATTAAAGTTTGAGGTGGCACTCCTGCCTTTGGTGCTTAATTAAAGTAAGGATGAAAGATATTAAGCTGATAATGTTGAAAGGCCTTCCTCAATTCTATGAGCTGCTATTGTTCTTAAGCCATCTTGTACCAGGTCTTAATCTGCTCATCATTTGGTCATTCTTTAACTATACTGTTAATGTAGTCTATAAGAAATGAATGAAGCCCTTCTCTGAATAAGAGGCAGAGTTGCAATCTATCTGAAAACCTAGTCTGTTCAACCAATGTCCAGAAAAAGTTAACATATTCATTTAATAACCTTTTCCTTTATCTGTACTAGTCTCTATCCCAAAGGGACAATGCTGCTATTTTTGCTGGGTCTAAAGGGAAAAACTTAATATAAAAGTCATGTTTAAATGCATCCAAGTCTATAAAACTACAGACTCTACCAACCCTTTGAAAGATGTGTAATATATAGGTAGAAGCATGACTCAACTTCATGTAGAAGAGGATTTAAGCAATCTTTAGTTTATTTAAAGTAAAAACTTCATCACTCAGCTGAATATAAATGATGCAAGACTGCAAAATTGTTTTCTAATTTTCCAGTCTCTATCATAAGTATCTAGAAGTACTGAGCAAAGTATTTTTGTCTGCACCACTATCTTAAGATCTAATTAAGGCAGTGGTATAGTTATAATAGGAGTAAAAATATCTAGAAGGGTCTGTAAGGAAATAAAAAGATGTTTCAATAAAGTTTATAAGAGTAGGCAATAATTTCTATAAATTAGTATAAACCTACAAGTTTATTAGTGTAAAGGGTAAGGAAAATTTAAATAGACTATACTTGGGCCTCTAAGAGTAATAAATAGTACCAAGTTTCATTCTAAGAATCAAAAGTTCCTCTAAAGTCTGTCAACAGAGTTGGAGTAGTTATATTGATTCTAGAATGAAATATAAGAGTAAGAAAGGACTTTTAGAGGCAAAAATTACTTTAGCAGTTAGAAAGGCTTTCAAACCAATATAAGAAGATTTGTTCTACTGTAAAAGCAACTTTTAAAGGCTAAAACTGAAATCACACAGCTGGTAAAGGAAGATCTAAAGTCTATTTAGAGCTATACTATATATATAGATCTAGCTATACACTTAGCAAAGGGAAATCCAAAGAGAATAAGTTTGAAAATTTTCTATACCTAGTGTAATCTTCTAGACTTTTGACCATAGAATTAACTATACAGTGATAGACAGTTACATACTCTCTATAATATGCTACTACTTATTATACAACCAACAGGAAGTTTGAAATAGAAAATGTGTAGTAAGGTGAAGTGAGGTGAAGTGAACCCTAACCTTATAAACTAAAGTCATGTGCCATTGTTGACCTGTCACTGCATATGATGGTAGTTCTAAAGTAAAATAATCCAAAATGAAGTAAAGTGAAATAAGGTGAAACAAAGTGAAATAAGGTGAAATGAATTAAACTGAGTGGTATTTAACACTTTCTTATATTGCTTAATCTAAGTGAGAAAATCATTATTACAGTTCTTATTTGTAAAAAGTGTAAATATATTTATATGTTCAGTTAAGATAGAAATAAACAGAGAAAGGTAATAAGCAAGGCTAAAGAACCATCAAACATTAATGGCAATAGTAGATATAAGTTATTTAGTAATTTTGTTGACTTTGTAAGGATCTAATCAAACATTATTCTTCAAAACAATATATTTTAAGAAGTGTAGTTTTGAATAATATTGTTGAGGTATATATGACAAATAACTCCAATAAGCTTTTACAAGACCTATATATAATATATTTTTTAGAAAAAGTTTAAAAATATAATATATGTTCTTTATATATTTTTAAAAAAATACAAAAAGAAAATATTCAAAAATATCAGGAAACATAAAGAAAAAAACATAATAAACATTTTTATTTACTATTTCTCAATTCATACTTATAATTTTTCTGAAAAAACATTTATAAGAAATTATATGACCTATTTTTAATAGATGTTTCTCCAAAACTTTCTGTTATACTTTAAAGAGAAGAGATGGCTTTAAATATCAGGCATTGTTTGAGAAAGGCCTAGGCTCTAAGTATCATTGTTCTAGGCCTTCTTTCCTCTTTTCTCAGTTGTTCATGCTGTTCATTTAGAACTATAGATTAACAAGTTGCAATGGAAAATAATTTAGTTTCAATATAAAAAGACACTGTAGCTAAACTAGAAATAATACCTCTTTTTATAAAACAAGGAGCTATTTTAGGAGTTAGCAGAAAAAGCTAGAAAAGTTAAAAACTTTTACTATATATACTAGACATTATAAAAGCAAGTATAAATGAGAATTTAGAAGTAGAAGGGAAAATTAAGAATATAGAAAAGAAGTAGATAATCTGTGATAAGAGGGCCTGTTATAAAGATACTCTTCTAGAGCAGTAGTTATAGATAGATAGAAAAAAAATGACTTGAAGGTGGCTAATGGTTTAATAGGCTTAACACTATATGTCTTACCTTGATAAGTGATAACTTTGAGTTTAGGCCTGTAGCTTAATGTTTTTCAGAATAGAACTAGGCTTATTAGAGCCTTATAATAGTTAGATTGTTTATTTAAAATAGTTTTTAGCAAATTTATTTAGAATACTACCTGCCTGCTAAAACTAAGCAAAGAATAGAAAAGTAAAATTAAGATAAAAAAATAAGATAACAATTAGATAAAGAGATAAAATAAAATAAAATAAAAAATATGTGAAAGAGAGTTAAATCTCCATGTTTAGAATACAATTATGCTCTAGGTAGTTCTAAGACTGTTAACTCAAGTTTAAGGTTTTAAAGATTTTAGAAATGGACTTGGTGAAAATTTTGGAAAGTTTCTATATATTATCTTCTGACCTATATCTAGTCCATTGAACAAAGTATTCTATCTATCTCTAGTATAGCTAAAAGTCAAGAAACTTGTTGATCTTATATTAGTTTTTTTTATCAACTTTAATAATAAAAGTTAGATTATTTTGCTAGCCTTATAAAAGGTCTAAAGTATAGCACTTTAGAAAGCAAATATGAAAGACAAGGTAAATTCCTTTTATCCTAATTCTAGTAGAAAAGTCAAGTTAATATATATAAAAAAATATTTGTTAATGTATTTTGAAAGACCTAAAGTACTTGTAGTTAAGTTTTAGAAAGAGATGTTAGGTTTTAATATTTTTGCAGTCTAATCAGATAAAAGACCTAATAAGCTAATCAAAAATAGAGCTTCAGTAAACATCTATATGTTTATAGTAGGACTGGCTTACAATATTGATTTTCTACTTTTAGTACTTTTACAAGCTTTAAAGGTCCTAGGTTATAGTATAGACTATATAGCAGGAGATGCCTTAAAAGGAAATAGTAAGCTAAAAGTTATATTTTTTATTTATAAAGAAAGAAGATACTTTAGTAGCTTAATATAGGGAATTTTTTTTAAATAAATTAAACAATAGAGAGTTGAATACACTAATTATTCTATAAATGATTTATATATAGCTGAAAGTATTGCTCTAAAGTCTAATTAATATATTTAATTTATGTATTAGTCTCTAAACAGTAGGCTATAAATAGTCAAAACTTAATAAATAAAGTGAAAGTATTATAGTCAGAGATAATATTATTAGGCAAGCTATGCTTAGTAAAAATATAGATGACAAAGTATTAAGCTAGTTATAAAGCATTGTTAGTAGTATAGCAGAGGATAAAGATAGCCTATTACATCAACTAGTATATAATAATAAAGATTGTATTATGCTTTTTAGACTTTGGAAGCTTAATAATATAATCTACAGAGATAAAAGATTATAAGTAGCATTCTAGGGGAAGGAGTTTAAGAAGTCTGAAAGAGCAGTAATATAGGACTTTGGTTTAGCAACATGTCTTATAAGTGCAGACATATTAAGTAATGTCCTTTTTAAATTTTAGTCAAATGTATATTTATATAACTAATTGAAGTATTTTCTAAATCCTTGGATAGTTACAAAGCTTGTAGTCATAGTGTTGCTAAAAAACCTTAAGATGAAGTTTTTAATAGTCCAAAATGTAAATTATGCCATTTTAGAATTAGAATTAAGGAAAAAAGTGTAAGCTAGAAAGTTAAAAGAAGAGAAAGAAGAATGTTGAGGTTATATATATGAAAATAATCATCTGAAAAAGTTTGATGGAACCTTTAATTTAGATAAAAACAAAGGTTTATTATAATGATATGAAAAACTTTAGTTAGACCATATATATATATACTACAATTTTTAAGTTGAATACTCATTATTTAGAAATCTAATATGGTTAGTACTTTCTTAAATGTTCTAGCTCACTTATTATAGCAAATTTAGTAAGTAGTAAAGGTAGATAGTATCTAACATATAGTGTATTGGCTAATTTTGGTAATTATGCTTTGTTATAGTTATAATATTTAATTTTGTTACTGATATATTGAGTTAGCATAAAGAAACTTGACATAAAAGATGTCTAAATATTTATAGATAACTAGTATTTATGAGAGTAAGGAAATAATTTTATCACTTATAAAGACATGTTATAATCAAAAAGATATATTCTATTGCTGATTTTTTAAAATGCAATTGGATATTTATAAAAGAATAAGAAGAAGAAATCTGGTGAATATATAAAAATCATTGGTTTTCTAAAGATACATAGATTATAAAATAATCATTTTTACTAACAAATTAACTTTTAAAAAATGAAGATATTTATTAACACTCTATTTTGTCAAATATTACTTCAAAAATGGTAATGTTTGAGAGTTTATTTTAATTGGCTTTTTAATATTCTTTTTTTTAAGACAAAACCTATACCTCTTAAGATATATTGAAAAATGGCTAGAAACAAAACAATACATGCAATGATCTACTTTTATAAGAAAGTAAGTATTAATTTTTTAAAATTAACTAGATAGAGCAATTATACTATAAATATAATTGTTTAAATAGATGTAAACTTAAAATTAAGAAATGCATTTGTATATACTAGTAATAGTTTTACTTATTAAATTGCTTTGAATAATATTAATGTAAAAGTTAAATTTAACTGAAGTTTAAAGTTTATAAATTGAGATAAAGAAGTTATACTTAGACTTTGTAAGTATTTAAGGCTATTTCATACTAAGTCCTCACTTTGTAAATGATAAGTTAATAGATTTTATTGACTTTACTTTAGTAGAATAAAATGATTTTATAAAATAACAAAGTAAGCTTAGAAAATATATTAGACTAATAGTCTTAAAGCAACAAGTTACTTATAAACCTAAACAATTTGCTTTCTGAAGATGGCTAAGCTATAGTAAGTATTTGCTTGCCTAATCTCTCAAAATTTCCCCTTTCTTTATACTTATTATTGCATAAATGAACTGCCTTAAATAGCATAATTATTTATTATACTTCTTATATTAAATATTTATGCTATAGAGTTCCAAGTTTAGATAATAGCTACTTTGTTTTTTAACACTATAAGTAATAGTTCTTTTATATTCTTTAACCACCTTTCTTTCTTTTCTACTTATGAGCTAACTTTGCTTTTCTTCTCTCTTTTTTTTTTCTGATGGTATCTTATAGCCTTTCAACTATACAGCAAGTCAAGAGTGTATATTTAAGAAGACTTAGTAATAAAATTAGACTCAAAAATAGATATTATAATTTGATTTGATGTGAGATTGATCTTAAGTTTTATTCTAAGAATTTCTACTTCTTTAATTATTTTTACTTTAATTATTTTTCTTTTTTATTCACTTTATTTTTAGATTTTACTATACTAATACTATTGTTGGCCTTCCCATTTTTCAGGTTGCTTAAAAAGTAAGTCTTTTCTATATTTATAGTTTTTAATATTTTCTTATAGTTTTTAACAATTTAAAGTATACTGGAGCATTTTCTTTACTTTATTCTATCTTATTTTAAGGCAAATATAATGATATATTTATCAAGATTCATACATCTTTTGTTAAAATAGTATGCAAAACAAAATCCTATTATAATTGTTTATTTGCAACAAAAATGTGATGTTGTTCCTATGCATGTCACAGATATGGGGAGTTAGTTAAGAAAACATTGAAAAAGCCTATTGATTGGCAAAAAGAAATTATGAAAAAATCATTATTCAAATTAATATCAGGCTATGCTAAATATCATTTACCTTATTATAAGACTAATTCTTTCTTTTATAACATTAACATCTTATTTACTTACTAGAAGACAGCTAATCTAGTTGTATTACTGCAAAAATACATTAGAAGCAATAATAAACTATATAGTTTTCACTGTACCTTGTTCATTTGCAAAGATGTTTTTTTGTCAACAAAAGTATGGTTTAAATTGAAATTATTCTCATATGTCAATTTTTCTTTTAAAAAACATTTAGTATAAACAGGTGGTGCCACTCATTATGTCTCTTTAGAAATTTCAGAAGATATTATAAAAGCTTTTGGTTAATGGTCTTTATTAGCATAGACAACATATGTCTATGAAAGTCCCTATATTAGAATAGCTTTATAATTAGCAGCATTGAAAAAATGCTATTAAGTCTACCACTTATTTTTTTTAGTCAGCTACTTACATCATTTTATCACCACTACTGTCCTATTTACATTCTTCTTTAGCTTCTTATAGCATTAGCTATGTTGCCACTTTAAAAATTCAATAACTAGTCACTTTTTGCAGCTAATAGTTATTTTAGTGGCTGGTTTACATTAACCTTAAGCCTATATTAGAATCAGAAAACATATTCATATTATATGAAGAGTTGCAGAGATCAGTCAACATAAATGTGGGGTTCAGAAGTAAGGAGCATTTTTGAAAGCCTCTATACAGTGAGCATATTTTTAGTCCACTTCGACTAGTGACTATTTTCAGCTCAGCACCTTTGTTATTTGGCAGAGATTGAGTCTGGACTACTCTATAAAGGTTGTTAGACTGCTGAAGTATGGTGTATAAGCAACACTATACTCATTTGTGTAGTGATGATAGGTAAGCATGGCCATTGTAAGAAAGAAAAAGTGCAAGACCATTGTATATAACATGAGTGATTAAGGCATTGGACCCTACCACTGCTATTGCTTAGTCAAATGTTTTTCATACATCACTACTTCAAGTAAGGTTTATTTACAGTTCTCAGTCAATAAGTTTATCTCATCATACACTACAGATCCATTCAAACATTAAGATATATTTTCAAATATCAAGCCTTGTTCTCATAGTAAGCTCATAATTATTATAGTTTGCCTTCTTTTTAACATTTCAATAATACCTTTTTCTAGTACCAGATTTTCTTTATCTTAGTTGTACCTTTTGTGTACCCTCCCACCTCTTTTTTTGTTTTACTATTCCATGGACTTTGTTACAATGTTCTCTCCATTCAATTCTTGAACTCTGAGTGTCAGCCTTAGCTCTGTCACCACTTCAAAAAATTCAATAAGTGGTTGCTTCTTGCAGCTGATGGTCATTTTGGCAGCCAGTTCACACTAACCTCATGTCCACATCACAACCAGAAAACACGTTCATATTCAAAGAGTTGCAGAGGCCTAAGTACTCTCAAATCAATTTATAAACTCATATTCTGTAGTCTACTCTTGGTTTTGGAGGTAGCTACACCATACATCACTGTTCAACCATTCACTGAAGTTCTACTCTCTGTTTCACAGTCTCACAACTTATTCTAGTCTACCTCATCACCCTGTTCCTCCCATAACTGGCCCCCGCTCAACAACAGTTAGCTATCTTATTAGAGCTCCCTGTGCTATATTTTGATCTGTTATCCATCAATGTTCTTATCAATGATATCATACATATTCACTGTTGACACCTCAAAAACATATATCTACAAGCTAAAGGGTGTCATGTATTATGGCGATAACCATTTTACAAGTAGGTATGTGGGTGAAAACAACTTTGTATGGTTCCACGATGGCCTGACAGTTCATGAAATGATCTAACTTAGTGGACCATTGAATCTCTGTTTCTGGATCAAATGTGACTACATTAGCTATCTACGTACGTTCAGACTGAACATATCATATTATCCTAAGTAGACCTTGTACTTGCCATGCGCCGCAATGGCCCATCCCTCAACAGTTCATATGCTTCTACCTTACCGACTTCAACCTATCCGCAGTATCTAAACCTTCAAGAGACGTCGTGTTGACATTTATTCAGTATTGCTCTCCCTGATATTCCTTCTGGACTATATGAAGTCCTCGAAAATTGACATTGACGCAGTCTGCGACGACCCTCGTCTACAACCTCAAATCAGGTCGGTCTGCGGAGTTTAGACGGAGATAACACGGCGTCCGTGCACCGGCGGCTGTCATGGGCGGCCGGCAAGTGAGCAATTTCACTCTTTACTCGTTTCGATTTGCTCCATGCTCATATCGGTTGCTCCAATCCGAGTACAATGACCCAGCGTCTGTCCCTTGCATACGTCGGTACAGTCAAAAATTGGCTGCTTATATAGAGCCTCAAGGCCAATCTGGTTGTTGTAAGTTTGTCAAAACCCGCCTTCGAACAATGGAGCGCAACGTCGTGTCCGAAAACATGGACAATCTCTTCCCACTCAGGGACAGAAAACTCAAGTTCGAAACAATTCAGGTGAGTTCTTTTATTCGCTATTTTTTATTCTTGAATGTGATTATTTGTCGTTTGTTTCTAGTTGCACGGTGGTACACCTCACAAGGATCCCGCTACCAATGCGAAGGCCGTTCCCATATACCAAACTACATCCTTTGTGTTCGATTCCTCCGCGAATGGAGCTTCACTCTTTGATATCTCCAATCAGGGTGGTAAAGCTAACATCTACACGTATGTCTTTGCTGATTTGTATGCGATATTCTGGCTTGTAATGTTCCGTGCAGTCGTATCGGCAATCCCACTATAGATGTTTTCGAAAGACGAGTAGCTGAGCTGGAAGGGGGAGTCGCTGCAGTCGCTGCCGCTTCCGGCCAGGCAGCGCAGTTCATGGCTCTAACAGCTCTGGCTCGAGCTGGTGAAAACATCGTTTGTAAGTTGCCGAACGTCTTTCTGATTCAATCGCCTCACGTTAAGCAGCTTCTTCTTTCATCTACGGGGGCACACATAATCAACTCAAAGTCCTCTTCGAGCGATACGGCATCCATACTAAGTTTGCGAAGGGCGACAGCCCCGAAGCAATGGAAGCTTTGATAGATGAGAAAACAAGAGCTCTGTATGCCGAGAGCATTGGCAACCCGCGATACAACGTTCCCGACGTTCCACGTCTCGCAGAAATCGCGCATCGCCACGGGATTCCTCTCGTCATGGACAACACCTTTGGTGCTTGTGGTGCCATTTCCCGACCCATAGACCTTGGATGTGACATTGTCGTGCAATCTGCAACAAAAGTACGCTCCTCTATCATTGCGAGCAATGACTGATGCAAAGTATGAAGTGGATTGGAGGCCATGGGACGACAATCGGCGGAGTCATTGTAGACAGCGGGCGATTTGATTGGAGCAAGTCACCCGAGAAATTCCCATACTATACGCAAAAGATTACAGGTGCAGAGGGCTGGATCGGCGCCAAGATGATTGGATCTACTTTTTGGGACGTACGTGATGCTTTTCTCCTGGCTTCGTAACTTCTAGCTCCTTTGTCAAATTAGATATTTCAGGAGAAATCATTTACAACTAAAGTTAGGTTTGATATTCTCCGCGACCTCGGTGCTTGCCTTGCACCATATAATGCATGGCTCCTAACGCAAGGGTGTGAGTTCTTGCCGTTTCAATGCACGTTTGAGTGTCAACCTAACCTACTCTAGTGGAAACTCTTTCACTTCGTGTAGAACGGCATCAGGCTAATGCAATGAAACTCGCTCGTTATCTCGAAGCACATCCCAAAGTCGCCTGGGTCTCGTACCTTGGCTTGCCTTCTCACGAATATCACAAAACTGCTACCAAGTTACTGAAAGGTTACGGTTGCGTTCTTAGTTTCGGTGTCAAGGGCGGGCGGGGAGATATTATTGTCGATAACCTAAAACTTCACTCATCGCTTGCCAATGTCGGTGACGTTCATTCACTGGTCATCCACCCAGCAAGCACCACTCATTCGATGTTGACGGAGGAGGAGCGGGTAGCTGCTGGTGTAACGCAGGACCTCCTCCGTGTGAGTGTCGGCATCGAACACATCGGTTTGTCCTCCACTCTGCCTCCTAAATTTCGGTGCCTTATTTTTATAAATTGTTTAACAGACGATATCATCGAAGACTTCGAGCATGCATTCTCAAAATCAGATTTGATTGAAAAAAGAGGGTCAGGAGAAGGCTTGAGAATGAAGTAATTATTCCTGCCATATATATATCCAGCGGAAGTGGAGAATCGTCAAGTAACGCATTTAACCTAGCCTGGACGTAGTTAGTACTTTTTAGAATACCGTGTGTGAAAGTTGGTGGCTACAACGCATGGCGTCTAACATCCTGGCAATCTGAATCAAAGCCCCTAACCTCACATTACATGGCCTCTCGTATCTACTTGTGAACTCATGGGGCAAATGCCAAAATAATGTTTGACCGCCGCCTAATTAATCAAACATCCGGCCCTTGGCCTTGACGCCGGAATCCCGCCTTTGTGACAGATTGGGTCAAGGTGGGTAGGGATAATTCTTGAAACACTCCTGTCACAGGTGTCCAAATGAATGCATCTGCATCATTCATTGATCGACCTACTTGCAATTCTTCGTTTCGGAACCCGTGGGAACCGGTGGGTAGGCCTCTCTCCATTCATCAGCTATCCTGACATCCGTAACGGACTACAGGGAACAGATGAACGTGGCTTGCAAGCGGACTTAGGGAAGAAACGTCCCTCGTATGCGCCTTGGACCTTAAGGCTAGGCCAACGTCTTGTCATGAAGGCCTCCTTGATGTGAAGCTATGGATTCTCCGATGCCTAATAAGCGCCACTTCATTTATTACGTCATTCTAGAACAGACTTTGACGGTTTTCAGCGACCGAGGCCGTACTTGACAGAAAGAAGCGAAGGCTGACGACTAGACTACCAAAGTTCTTCCTCAACGATTGGCGGTGCATCTCCTACACATTAAGAACTGCTCCCTAGCCTGGATCAAGACAGTAACCCACCCTTCAATATGACCTCTCTATTCAACCTCGATAACCTTTGTCGTGATTCCGAAGATGGTGCCTACCACTGCCCGAGCTGTAACGCTCCATTCACCAGGAGGTCGAATCTCCGAAGACACTTTGTGATCCGTACGCTATATTTCATGTCTTGCTGGCTTATATCTGAGCTCCGTTGATTCCTAGATACGCGCAACATGCCGTTCAAATGTAATTCATGCGGAAGTCGATTCTCTCGCAGGTGCGTTGTCGCCAGAACATACCCACTACTGCTAACGATCTTGAGTAGCGATGAGTTGCATTATCACGTTTTTTCTTGTCCCGAGGCCCCATGGCAAGACGCAACCGACCCGAGCTTTCCGACAATACCAAGATTTCTGTCGGATCCTGTCTTCAATGTCATGACACCTTCACAGACGGACGTCACACCTTCGTTTCTGGCACAAGATTTGCTCCCTGCGATCTCTCCATCTGCTAGTCGAGACGCCGACCAAGCGTTTGCCGACTTCATGTCGTGTCTCTCCTCTCCTACTAGCGATACAACACAAGAGTATCAAGTATCTAACGAGCGTATTGGGGCGACGAACAGTATGCTGGGCTCGACGAACACTGTATATCAAAATTCTCTTGCATTCACAACTTCCCACTAAAAGTGTTATCGGTAATAGAATTCCCGTTCGTCCCATCGTTCTCCTGTTGTGCATCAGCCATCCACGACTCGCACTCGTTTGTATCCTCGACGAACTAGCCAGCCCTATTCCACGTTGAACAGACGTAAAAAATTGAAAGACAAGCCGATTTACACTCGCCGTCAGGTCGATGATATGCTGAATGCTCTTGGCAGTTGCTTTGCCGGGACAATGGTGGGTACTATGATTCCTCCTTGGATCCATTTCTGAAGCAATTCCGCAGGAGGAGGTTCTAAAACGCGTCGACGCGAACATTAGAAAGAACGACAAGGCGCGAGACCCTGAGGAAGATGCTGTGATCACGGTCGAAGGCCCCAATCACGAGCTTCACAAGATACTGAGCAACACCCTTCCGCGCCTGTTCAATAGTCTCCAAAACTTTCTCGACCAACGAACAAAAGCCGATTAGCCCGACCTTATTCAGCAATTGCACATACGTACTACAGTAGCCACGACTCACTAGTATTCATTCGCTATTATTTTCCTAGCTTACATCAGGATACGATTACATATATTATACACACTGTAGACATAATGGAAATTATCGAAATCAAAAGCTTTTGTTCTTCAACAAGAGCTTCTAGTGAAGGTTGAGATGTAACTTCGCGTGATCCCTCTCTTAGATGCTGTAGTCAGTACTCTCGATATGTTTCCTTATCTTTGTCCACTCCGTTCTTAGGTATGGTTGGCACTTCTTGTGTTGCTTTGCATACAATCTATTTTGTGCTTCAAGCTACTCGTCGTACCGCCTTACGAACTATTGACCAGTGCATCCACAGCTTTAAAGTTATGTTGTAGCCAGTATATGAGCCTTTCGAAACGACTATCATCATGATTGATCATATTGCGCTAGCAGCTGTACCCCTGCCTTTCGTTGGTTAGGCTCATAGCAATCATCCTTTTCCTGACTCCAGCTGTGATAGCGGTCGGCCATGCAGAGTGATGCAGCTCCTTCAAATGCTGAAAGAGAAAGACAAGCCTACATAGGACGCTGAAAAGTTGACGTTTGCACTACTTGTGTCTACAATCTGGATGGTCTCAGATGTGGCAGAAAATGAAGGAAATAGGTATGAGTATACTGTATTTTACCTTGAATCTGGCAATTTGTGTTCGTTCAATGAGGAGAGATACAGAGTGATACCGTTATTCGCTAGTTGGTCATCATGCGCTACGTGATATACGACATGGGTACTGGATGATATTAGTCATACTCATACTAGTGTTCAATATAAGCCATTGAAGCAGTGATCATGCTTAGCGTGAATGCCACACATTACTGTGGTGTTACTACTAGGTTGTGGTCATGGGTCTCTGTCCTCAGGTTTGTTCAATCCTACAGTTGTGGAAGCGGCTAATGGGGCATTACACGGATGCCGGGGACGTATAGTGGCGTGAGGTATCTTTGGACCATTCCTTTGTACTGACTGTCATTTTCAACCATTTCGATATTGCCGCTGGATCGAGCTTTCGGATCAACTACGCTCATTGAAAAAATGGAAATTTTCTGATCACATTACATTGGCAAGCATCAGCATCACTGACTTGACACATCCCTGACGTTTGCACAGTGCTTTTATCGGGTACATGTCATTTGGTGTATATCGAACCGAATATTGCATAGTCTTACCCTCAGTTTGTTTTCATTCCTTCATGTGAGGTGATTGCTGAGCCTCCTTCCATGTATAAAGTTCATCACCAAGATCTATAGACATGTAGTCACCAAGTTGAGAGGAGATGTTCAATTTCCTTCTTGGTTGCTTGGTTGTTATGTTTTCAAGATTGAGGAGGACTGCTAGTGTATCATTTTTTGGTGTATTGTCTTCTCCTAAAACTTGTATATCTTTCTTGAAACCTGTATCACAATTGGGGTATGTTTTGTGCATTCTGGTTGCAAGCCCCTGTGCCAATACTGCATTTCAATATCTTTCTAGTCACAAAATTTGATAGCCTGTTGGCTGCCTCATGCAAGTCTTAGACAGAAAGCTCTGTACAACTCAGCAGTGAATTCCTCAGGTTGGCTATATTAGTGGTCAATTGACATGGACCTGATTATCTATATCAAGACTTTTCAAAGTCATTATTGTATTATGTATATTGTTTTAAAACACTTCTATTAACATAAACCATACTTTAAGCTTAAAAAGTATAATTTGAAGCAAAAGTACTCAGGCCTAATCAACTTATATAAAATGCTAGAAATGGATTCAGTCAAGATTGTATATATAATGAAGTAGTTTGAGCCAAAAAAAAATAAGATGGTTCAAGCCTTTTTAGGCTTTATTAACTTTTATTAAAGGTCCTTTCAAGCTTTTTTTACTATACTTATTCTTTGTTTGATCTATAGTCAAACATATTCTATAATAATAGTCATATCTACAGTAAGCTACCTTCAATACCTTTGACTTTAAGTCTGTCTTTATCTTTTTCAATGATGATTCCTTCTTTTATAATGAAGTTAATAGTATACATTGTACTATTTTTTTCACATTAGAAGAAAAACTATAAGTACTATCTTATAACTTTCTATTGCAAAAACTTCAATACTATTAAATGGAATTATAAGATTAATAATAAAAAGTAGCATGTTATTAAGAGCATCTAGTACAAATTTGAAGTTTAAATAGACTATAAACTTTTAGTACTTCTATATAGCAAAGAAATTTAATTGTTACCAAACTCAATTACTTTTATATTTGACCAGCTTTAACTTTTTAATATATTACAAACTTGAACAGAATATAGATATATCAGATATACTGTTTAGGAATGCAAAAACAGACAAAATGATAATATTATTCTTTTTAAACTAGAGTTCTCTGCTATTGATATTTTGAAAAAGATAATTATTTAAAGAAATGAGAGAAATAATCTCAAGAACATATAGCAGGAAAACTAAAAGGTATATAAGAAAATGTGCTAATAAACATAGTCTTAGATTTACAAGCCAATCAAAGTAAACTCAGGGAATTCCTTAGATTTTCTCATTTCTCCTCTTTTGATTCTTTTTAGGTTCTTTTATTATATTTTTTATTGATACTATTTTTGTAAGCTTATTTATTGGTTCCATTTAGCTTGTTATAGTAGTTTTTTATTTATAATTTAAATATTCCTGACCTTTTCACACTGTTATCTGTTAGGTAATTATTACCCAATTAAATGAATATTCTTTCAATTTGGCTAGAAAAGTTTTTTTAGACTTGTTCTTTTTCTACTTGTTATATAGCTATATTTATAGATATATGCATTGTTGAATATACTATTTTGAATCTTTCTCTATCAGATCTCCTTCTACTAGCTGTGTAACTAAGCTACTGCCTTCAAAAAATGCCCTTATAGCACAATAAATATTTCATTTTGGTCTAAAAGCCTTTTTTAGCTGCTAAAGTTTATTCTTGCCTTTAGAGGTCTTTTTTCCATCAATATGTCTTTAATACTAGTCTGAATATTAGTTGACTCTTTAGATCTTTTCAGTCCTCAGAACAAAGTCTAACATTGTTTATTACTTTTGAAGACTTAAGTGCAGTCTACTCAAGTTTTTCTCACTCTTTATACTAATAAACTTACTAGTTTATACTAATCTATGGAGACTATTGCTCATTCTTTCTAAATTGTCTTTAAATGCCTCCTTCTTCCTTTTCTACTCTTCAAATAGTCCCTATGCTTCTTATAATATTTTTACTTACTCAATTCAATACAATGGCAATAATTTACTTTGAAATACCTGGCTTTGCTCTTTCTAACACTTATAATGAGAATTAAAAAACTGAAAAGTAGTTTCTACAGTTTTATATCACTTATATTCAGCTAAGTAGTATAGCTTTTGTTTTTAACATCTTAAAGATTGAATCATTCCTTTTATATATGAAACTAGGTTACACTTTGATATATACACTGAAAGTATTTTAAAGGAATAGAGGTGTAGGGAATTTTGTAAATTGAAATAAGTTTGAACATAAATTTCAAACTGAATTTTTTTTTCTTGACTTTGTCAAATTTATTTGCTTTTATTCTATATTTACTTTCATTCTATTTTTAGTGCAAGAGGAGGATTTTAAACTTTACTTCTCTATACTTTTTCTACTTGTCCTACTTTTATACATGTTTCTCTTTTTTGATCTTTGCTTACAGAAATTTCTATAGAAACAGATATATTTTATTAGTATTTTTATTCTATTAACAATATGAGAAGATAGGCCACTTTGCTCATTACTGCTTTAAAAAACTGGAAATTTATTACCTCTCTCCTTATAAATAGAAGGAACTATTTGTCCAACTTCTTACTATTAAAGATGCTTCTGAAACTTCTTTTTATAATGTATTAAGAGCACTAAAATCTTAGTGTCTCTTTTCTTAAATTGAAAAAAGAGTTTTAAGAAAGTAATGAATGAACTGTATACTTCTATTGCCTAATGCTAATCCTTTTGTTACATTGTCTTTAGAATTTACTATAATTCTCATTACACCTAATTTTGTAGCTGAAACTATAAGCTCCCTCTCCAATATATAACTTTTTCTAATTAAAGTCTTAATTAGGAAGGTCTCTCTCAACTATACCAAAAGGTCTCTTCTTGGGAACATTATCTTCTTTATCTCTATATTATTACTTCTATTTATTAATTCCCTAAAATTAAAGATAAATATTGAAATAAAAAATATCTAGTAGACTTTTAGCATTGCTGCCCTACTTGATAGTTAAGCAACTAGCCTTTTTCTTAATATAAAATATATAAAATAATATTATATTGTCACCTGACTACTTATATACTTCATCTTAGTATATAATATTCATAGTACCTTTACTAAAGCTAGCTGTACTTTCTGTATTTATTTGAATAATATCCTTATTTAAACTAAAACCTTAAAAAAACATTATCAAATTACACATATTGTTTTAAAATGTCTTTGTCTACATTAGCTCTATCTAAAGCCTAAAAAGTGTTAGTTTGAGCAGATTAAGGTTAAATATTTAGACCTGATCATTTTATTTTGAACAGTGAAAATAGACCTAGTCAAAGTAGTAAGTGTAGCAAAATAGCCAGAGCTAAAGAACATAAAGAAAGTTTAAGCCTTTTTAGGCTTTGTCAACTTCTATTAAAAGTTTATTTACAACTTTTCTCATCATACTTGTCCCTTCTTTGACCTCATTGAAAAGAATATAGCATAGTAATGAGAGTTCTTACAGAAAGCTACTTTTAATACCCTTAAGCAAACTATTACCTCTAAACTAGTTCTTTTATTCTTTAACAATAACTCTTTTTTCTATATCAAAGGAAATAGTTCAGACTTTACTATAAAATTAGCTTTATCTCAACAGTCAATAGAGCATAGCAAGTGACATTCTGTAGCCTTTTATTCTAAAAGTTCTAATGTAGTAGAATGACTGTCCCCTTAAAGGAGCTCTAGATTTATAAAAAGATTATAAGAATCTAAAACAAAAAGATACTTCTTATTATTCAATCCTTTGAAGAATAGTAGCACCTTTTTGTGAATGCATAATATAAGTTTAAAATTTAGACAAATTATAAGAACTTTGGGTACTTTTATATTCTAAGAAACTTAATTGATGCCAGGCTCAATGGTCCTTATATCTGGCCAACTTTAACTTCTTGCTATATTACAAGCCTAAACAAAGCATAGACAAACTAAATTCAATGTTTAAAAGAGCTAATCATAATACAAGAGTAGATGATAATAAAAATGTTAGGTACAGAGAACTTAAAAGCTCACTTCTAAGAGTAAAAACCTACTAGTTATTTAGTCAATAATAGGAAGTAAACATATAGTTGTTCTAGAATTAATTTGAGTACTAAGTGATGTCCTGGAGTTAACATGGTGCAGATAGGAGGTTGGTGTAGTTAGTGAGAATGTTCTACAGACTAAGATAAACTATACTAAAAATAGAAAAACAGAGAAAAAAACAGACATCAAATCAAGAAAAAGAAATAAAAACAAGATAAGTAAAGAAACTGAGAAATATAGACAGTATAAAGACTAGTAACTAACTACAATAAAGTTGAAACTATATATCCAAGGTTTTTAAGTAAAGTCAGCTATATAGAAAGTTTATAAATAAGCAGTCTCTACTTGGAACTTGGCTTTAAGAGTCAGATAGGTTTAGGCAGGCTCTATAGTAGAATCTAATAGTATTAAGATGTGAAATAGGCTTTAAAGCTAAAAACATGCTCTAAAAAGGTTCTAGGACTTAGAAATTAGATAGCTAGTAATCTGATGATGTATAAGTATGTCTAAGAAATTACTAAGGTTGAAGCTTAAGAAACTTATAAACTGATGATCCTAATAATGTATAAAGTATAGATGGGATTCAGATAATAGGCAGAAAGTGTTTAAGGTTGAATTTAGTCTTCAAAGTGATAAAAGCAATTGTTAGAGTAAAAAAGCAAAATCAATGAGATTCTGACATTATTCTCTCTTTAAATGTCAAGACCCTTATTATTAGGAGACTATCCAAGTCAGACTCCATTCTTGCTTTTCTAGTTCTAAGCTATTCTTGTATCTTTTGTTTTAACTAAGGCTATCTAATAGTGCTATTTCAAAGTAGCTATGTTTCAAAAGGCTAGAAATCAAGGCTAATTACAATAAACTTTTATTTTGGAATCAAACTCTGGGCTTGATATTATAATGTTTTTCTTAGAAGTTCTAAAAGGCTAGAAATCAAGGCTAATTACAATGAACTTTTATTTTGGAATCAAACTCTAGACTTGATGTTATAGTGTTTTTCTTAGAAGTTCTAAATTCAATTTTCCAAATACTAGCATTTGGAATCTTTAAACTTATTTTCTTTTGATCTAACTCTGTTAGATTAATAGTTAGACCTTTAGAACTTTTTATAAATATAAAATATACTTTAAACCTTTCTAAAATCTTTCTTTGTCAGTTATACAATTAAATTATAATCTTTAGAGGTTACTCTAACTATAGAATAAGTCTCTTATTTTAATCTAGAAGCCTTCTTTAACTGCTAGAGTTACTTCTATTTCTAAAGGTCTTTTTTTTTTACTATTGTGTCTTTAATCTCAATCTAACTAGCCTTTATAACTACTCCAATATTATTAGCTGGCCCTCTAAATACTTTCAGCCCTTAGCATAATAGCTGGCACTATTTGTTAGCTTTGAAGACTCAAATGCAGTCTATCCAAGCTTTTTTCAACCTTTATACTAATAAACTTACTACTTTATGTCAATTCATAAAGACTATTGCCTATTCCCTTGAGACCCTCTTTAAACACCTCTTTTTTTCTTTTTTTACTTATTAGATAGTCCTTATGCTCTCTATAATATTGCTACTAACTTGCTTTAATACTATAATGATAGCTTACTCTAAAATACTCCATCTTACTTTCCTTAACATTTACAATAGAGACTACAAAACTGAAAAGTAGTTTTTGTAGCTCTATAGCACCTATATTTAGCTAAGTAGCAAAGTGTTTACCTTTAATGCTTCAAAGATTGGATAAGTCCTTTCTTACATGTGGCAAGGCAATACTTTGATATATATATTGTAAATGTTTCAAAAGAATATAGATATAGAGACTTTTATAAATTAAAATAAGTTTAAATTTAAATTTTAAGCTAAGTTTTTCCTTTTTAACTCTGCTAAGACTGCTATTCTTTTTCTTTGCAATTATAACTAGTATAGTCAAGAAAGGAAGTTTTTGAACAAGTATATTGACTATTTTCAAGCTTTTATCAAGTAATCTGCTTACTTTAATAGTTTGCAACTTTGTTTTATTTTTTAAAAAGGACTCCACCCCTTTCTCATAGACTAAATCAACAGCATAACAAAAGGATAACTAAATGACAAGCATATTAAGACTTAGTACAACGTAGCTCAAGAACAGTAGGAGCTTATAGAAATAAAATAAGAACTTTATTGTAATCAATCATATTTTATGTACTTTCATTCTGATCTTGGTATTAGAGTAGGATTCATTCCTTAAGCTTCACCTTTTACTGTTTCTATTGCTTATTTAACTCCTTTACATACTTCTATTCTTTTGTCTTATTGACCCTTGCCTATGGAAGTTCACATAAATGTGAATACTTTTTGTCAATATTCCTCAACTTTTCTACTCTATTAACAATATAAAAAGGCAAGCTACCTTTTCTATAACTGCTTTAAGGAATAGAAGTCTGCTATCTCTTCCTATTTAAGTAGAAGAAATTACTGATCCATCTTTTTACTATAAAGGATGCATCTAAAACTTCTTTTCTTGATGCTTTTAAAGCAGAATCATCTTACAAAGGTGAAGATGCTAGTGCTACATATTTTGAATTAAAAGAGAATTTTTAAAAAAGCAATGAATCAACTGTATGCTTCTATTACCTAGTGCTAATCATTTTACTAGCCTATATATAGAATCTAATATAACCTCTATTATACTTAATTTTGTGACTGAAACAATAAGCACTCTCTTTTACACACAACATCTCTCTATCAAAGCCTTAACTAAAAAAGTTCCTTTTTAACTATGTCAAACAATTTCTATTTGTGAATGTTGTCTTTTTCATTGTTATATTATTGTTTTTACTTCCTCTGTCAAGTCTTTCATGTTTAAAATAGAAATTAAGATAAGAAACACTTAGCAAACTCTCAATATAGTTTCCTTGCTTGACAATAGAGTAACTGGCCTTAATATGTTGAATAATACTATTTTATTACTCAACTACTTATATTCTCTATTCTAGTATATAATATTGATGGCATCCCCAATAAAGCTAGCTCTATTTGCTTTGTAATAGACTTAGTCTTCTGCTACTAGACTTATTTAGAACATTATTTAGAGCATACAAATTTTATAGTTATTAGCTTAAAAATTCAGAATATAATCTTGAACTTCATTTTGCTTCAAAAATATAACTCTGAAATTAATTAAGCAAAAAGTGTGTTGAAAATGAGCTGTTGTCCTTGTTATTGCACCACTTATATAAGAGAAGCTAGAGAAAAATATAGAGCAAAAGTTTATAAGCATACTGCTATATGTATCTGTTATATAAAGCACCTCCTTTATACTGTTTTCAACCTTTTAGATCCTTCCCTTTTTGGCATTCTCTTTTTAAGAAACCCTCTATAAGGATGTCAAAAGAGGTAGGTGTGATTTCCAAAAGGAAGAAGGATATACAGAGGAATCTACCAATGCTCTGGACTCTAAATCTCTGAATAAGATCATTGAAGTAAGTAATAGGATCTATATTATAATACTCTATCTATTTCTAATAGTAGCAGAGATTATAGTTAGTCAGACCACTTTTCAAAGACTATCAGAGTTTACCTCACCTACCTCATCTCATTTCACCTCACTTTACCTTATTTCACTTAGAAGCTATTCTTTTATTACATTTCCATTGGGGTACATACATCAATGTGTCAATGATAGCACATAACTCTTTGTCTTACAAGGTTAGGATTTATCTCACCTCACTTCACCTCATCACACTTCACCTTATCTAAAGCTATCCTCATATTGAGTCATATATATTGATGTATCAATAAGGGCACATGACTTCCTTACCCTACTACACAGTTAATTCCATAAATCTAGAGGCCTAGAATGTAACATCTGGTATAGAAAGCTTCTCAGACTTGTTTCTCTTTGGATCTTCTTTTGTTAAGTATATAGTTAGACTTATAAACATAATATAGTGCTAAATAGACTTTGGATCTTCTTTTACTAGCTGTGTAACTAAGCCACAGCCTCTTAAGGTCATTCATACAGCAAAATAAGTCTCTCACTTTAAGTCTGGAAGCTTTTTTTAGCTGTTAAAGTTGCTCTTACCTTAGAAGCTTCTTTTCTACTACTGTATTACAGCCTAATGCCTCTATAACTACTTCAACACTGCCAACAGACTTCCTAGACACTTATAGCCCTTAATATAAAGCCTGGCACTATTTGCTAGTTTTGAAGATTCAGATACAGTCTATCTAAGCTTCTTTCACTTTTTATACCAATGAGCTTGTTAGTTTGCACTAATTCACAGAGACTATTGTCCATTCTCTTTAGACCCTTCTGAAATGTCTCCTCTTTCCTTTTCCAACCTCTTAGATAGTTCCTACTCCTTCTATAACTTTGCCACCTACTTATTTTGACATTAAAACAGTAGCATACTCTAAAATACTTTATCTTATACTTCCTAATGATTATAATAGAGATTGGAAGACTAGAGAGTAATTTTTTCAATTCTGCATCACCTATATTTTGCTGAGTAGCAAAGCATTTACCTCTTATGCCTTAGAAATTGCATAAATTCTTTTGTATATAAAGCTAAATTGTGCTTCTACATATGTATTATAAGTTTTCTAGAAAAGTGGAGAAGTTGGAAGTTTTGCAAATTGAGATAAGTTTGAATGCAATTTTTAAGCTAAGTTCTTCCCTTTTAACTCAGCTAAGACAGCTACACTTTTTCTTTATCATTGTAACTAGTATAGTTAAGAAAAGAGGTCTTTAAATGAGTACATTGACTTCTTTTGAGCTCTGCTTAAGCAAGCCAACTTTCTGGATAGTTGGCAATTCTGTCCTACCTTTAGAAAGGGACTCCACCCTTTCTCATAGACTAAATCAATAGTATGGCAGAAAAACAACCTGATAATGAATATATCAAGACATGGCACAAGGTGGCTCAAAAACAGTGGCAGTTCATAGAGCTAAAGTAAGCACCCCATTGCAGTTATCCCACTTCCATTTGCTCTTATTCTATTTGGGCCTCCAAAGCAGAACTTCTACCTTAAGATTCTCTCTTATCTGTTCTCTTAACTTGCCCCAACCTCACACAGGTTCTTGTTTCTTCATCTCTTTACTGCCTGCCTACAGGTATTCCTATAAAGGTAGATGCTTCTCAACAGCACTTTTCTACCCTTTTGCTCTGTTAACAATGTAGAAAGGCAGGCTACTCTATTCACTACTGCCTTTAAGGGTTAGAAGTCTGCTACCTCTCTTCTACTAAGCAAGAGGACTTATTAGTCAAACTCCTTGCTGCATAAGATGCCTCTAGAATTCTTTTTCTAGACACTTTTACAGCAGGACCTCCCAGTAAAGAAGGTAGAAAAGCCAGCATCCATCTTCCAGAGTCTAAGAAGGATTTTCAAGAAAGCAATAGATAAACTATATACTTTTATTGTTTAGTGCTAATTGTTTCACTATCCTATCTATAAAATCAAATATAAGCTCTGTTGCACCTAATTCTGTGGCTGAAACTGTAAGCACCCTCTCCAATAGATGATATTTCTCAGTTAAAGCCTTGATTAGAGAAGTTTCCTCTTAACTATACAAAAAGATTCTTGCTTAGGAATGTCACCTTTTTTATCATTATGTTATTGCCTCCACTCTATTTACTAACTCCTTAAGGATAGAGGTAGAAATAGAAATAATGGATACTGAGAAAACCCTTAACATAGCAGCCTTACTTAACAGTGGAGCTATTGGCCTTGTATGTAAAATAACACTGCCTTACTATTCAACTTCTCCTTCACTCTATCCCTATATACAACATCAATAGCACCCTTAATGAAGCTGGCTCTATCTACTCTGTGATAGACTTAGTTCTTTTATATTAGACTCATTTAGAGCATGTAGTTTTTGCTGTTACTAATCTGAGGAAACAGGATATAATCTGGAGTTCACTTGGCTTTGAGAACATAACTCTACAATCAATTAGGCAAGGAGAGTGGTGAAATGAGTTGCTACTCTTGTTGCTATACTACTTATGCAGAAGAGACCAGAAAGGAATACAAAGCAAGGGTCTATAAGTATGCCATCATACATGCTTGTTTTGTAGAGTACCTTTCCTATACCAATCTTGATATCTTAGATCTTCCTTTGCTGGCACTTCTTTATAAAGAGGCCCTCTACAAGAATGTCAAAGAAGTTGAATATAAAACCTAAGAAAAAGAAGAAACATAAGGGAATTTGCCAGCACTTTAGACTTAAGGTCCTTAAACAAGACCATTAAAGTAGGTGATAGAATGTATGCTATTATATTCTCCATTTTAATGGAAGCAGAGATTAAAGCTAGTCAGATTATCCCAAAAGCTAGCTGAGGTGTTTGTGGCAAACTTCAAGCTTAAGCCTCTAAGTAGTATAGTCTTTTGCTGCCTTCAGAACTTTGAAAACATATTTGCTAAGGCATCTTTCAATTTACTTTCTAAGTGTAAGTAATGGGACCATACTATTGAGCTGATACTGGAAGCAAACTTTTTAGCTTCAAGGTCTATCTACTTGTGCCATAAGAGCAGGAAGAACTAGATGCTTTTCTATAAGAAAACCTTAACTCTGGCTAAATATGACTCTCAAAGTCCCTTATACCCTCCTCAGTCTTCTTCATCAAGAAGGATGAGTCTCTTCATCTTATTCAAAACTACTAAGTTTTGAATACAATGACCATTAAAAATTGCTACCTCCTCCTCTTTATCTCCAAACTTGTTAATAACCTCCAAGGAATAAAGGGAAATAGAAGGTGGCACCCTGTAGCTTTTACTCCAAAAGTCTCAATATAGTAGAACAGAACTATAAAATTTACAATAAGAAGATGCTGGCTATTATTCAATTCTTTAAAGAGTGGTAACATTTTCTTAAGGGTATATAGCATAGGTTTGAAGTCTAAACAGACTACAAGAACCTTAAGTACTTCTACTTAGCAAAGAAACTTAATTGACACCAGGCTCAATAGTCCTTATATCTGGCTAACTTCAACTTCTTACTGCATTATAAGTCTGAACAAAGTATAGGCAAATCAGATGTACTGGTTAGAAAAACTGATCATAGCACAGGAGTAGACAATAATGACAATATTGTGCTTTTAAAACCAGAGCTCTTTGCTATTTTAAAAGAGATTATGGTCTAAGGAAATAAGGTAAACATCCTCAAAAAAATTCAACAAGGGAATTGTCATGATACACAGAAGAATGCTGTAGTGCAATCAGCACAGATTCTATAGACCTAACATACTAGTAAAGTGAAGTCAGTATATGTTGAGGAGTGAGGTTTATAGAATGGACTGTTGAGCTTCTAGAGACATATCTATATATCCAACATTTTAGAGCTTCAACAGTATATTATAAAGCAGCATCACAATTCTTGGATGACAGGACATTTAAGTAGGTGTAAAACATTGAAATTAGTGTCTAAGAATTACTAGTGGCCTCAGATATCCTAATATATTGGCATATACACTAGCACCTGCAATTTCTGCCTTCATACCAAGCCTTACTACCAGATACCTATGAACCAGCTCTACCCCCTTCCAATTCCCACTAATTGTTGAAGTGTGACTTTTGTAAATTTCATTGTTGAACTTTCAGATACTTATAGATATAATGTAATTATGGTGGATCTGTATGAGAAGCATGCTCATTTTATTTCTACCTATACTACTTATTCTGCTCTAGAAGCTACTAGCCTATATTGAAAGAATGGCTAAAAGCTTTACTACAGTCAAAAATAAACACTAACTCTAATATACAAGTCTAAAGATCAGGTCTACTCAGACAGCTCTGATATCAAGACAATGCAACCATCATAGAAGCTGTCCTACTGCTACTTAGGGCCATTCAAAGTAGAAAGACAGATAGAGCCATTAGTCTACTAGTTAAAGCTCTCTGCTAGTCTATGTCAGTTGTACTCAGTCTCCAATACAGTTAAGCTGTTCCCAGCTTCAAAGGATTCTATTCCTAGTCACTATCCAAAACCATTGCCAGCATTGGTGCTGATCAATAATGAGAAGTATGAGGTGGAAGAAATACTAAATAGCAGAGTGTTTCAGGAAAAGTTACAGTTCAAGGTAAAGTAGAAGTGATATAGTATTAAAGAGATACAGTCTTAAAAATGTCTTCTAGAAACTATAAATAAACCTATATGCACTGGTACTAGCTCTAGTTCAAGATTTTTACTACAAATTCCCCAATACTCTAAAGGCAATTTAAAACATCTATTCTATCTTTATAATAGATTAAGGAATTTGAGATTCTTTCTATCTAAGTGTATTGAGATACTGCACTCTAAAAGAAGGGCAATGTTAGAGTTCACCTTACCTATCTCACCTCATTATATTTCTATTACTATACATGCATTAATATGTCAATAATAATACATGACTCTCTATCTTACAAGGTTAGAATTCATCTCACCTCACTTTACCTTACTACATTTCATCTTACCCAGAGCTATCCTCTTATTGGACCATATGTATTAATGTGTCAATAATGGCATATGACTTTCCTGCTCTATTATACAGTTAGTTCTATGAGTCTAAAGGCTTAAAATGTAACATTTAGTATAGGAAGTTCCTCAGACTTATTCTCTTTGGATTTTCCTTTACTAAATATATAGTTAGACTTGTAAACACAGTACAGTGTTGAATAGACTTTGAATCTCACTTTGCCAGCTATGTAACTCAGCCACAGCCTTTAAAAGTTGTTTTTATAGAGTAGCTGAGGTAATTGCAGCAAACTCTCAACCCAAACCCTTCTATAGCACCATTCTTTGCTATTTTTAGAATTTTAAGGGTGTATTCTCTCAACCATCTTTTAATTCACTTCCTGGGCAGAACTAATAAGACTATACAATTAAATTAACACTTAGAATAGAACTTTTGAACTGTAAGGTCTATCTATTTATATTATACAAGCAAGATAAGTTAGGTGTACTCCTGCAAAAAACCTTAGCTCTGGCCAGATACAACTTTCAAAGTCTTTGATAGCTTCTCCAGTCTTCTTTATTAAGAAGAAAAATATTTTCTTTGCCTATTTTGAGACTACTGAGTTTTGAATGTAATAATAGTAAAGAATCACTACTCTTTACTACTCATCTCAGAACTTGTCAACAATCTCAGAAGTGTATGTTACTTTACTAAGTTAAATGTTCATTAGAAATACCAAAATATACACATTAAAGAAAAAGGTGAGTGGAAGGTTGTGTTTCAAACTAATTATAGACTTTTTAAGCCTCTAGTAATGTTCTTTGACCTTATCAATAGTTTATCTATATAAAGAGCTTAGAAATTATATTCATCTTCTTTTTCACCTTACTAGTAAAAATATAGTATAG
Organism: Termitomyces sp. DKA19; assembly: GCA_018851325.1. Classification (NCBI taxonomy): domain Eukaryota; kingdom Fungi; phylum Basidiomycota; class Agaricomycetes; order Agaricales; family Lyophyllaceae; genus Termitomyces; species Termitomyces sp. DKA19. The sequence goes on from JABCKS010000015.1 coordinate 56,854, forward strand.
TAATAGGAGTTCTTGCAGCAAGCTATCTTTGATTCTTTCAAGTAAGCTATTGTCTCTAAATCAATTCTCCTATTCTCTAACAATGACTTTTTTTTCTGTATTGTAGCTAATAGCTCAGACTTTGCTACTGGAGCTGTCCTATCCTAGCAGTCAAAGTAAAATAATAAGTGTTATTTAATAGCTTTCTACTCAAAGAGTTTTAATGCAATAGAATGAAATTATAAGATCCATAATAAGGAAATGCTTGTAATAGAACTATGAGATCTATAACAAGAAAATGCTTAATATTGTTTAATCCTTCAAAGAATGGTAGCACTTTTTTCAGAGTGTATAATATAAGGTCAAAGTCTAAAACCTTAAGTCCTTTTGCTTGGTAAAGAAACTCAATTAATGCCAGACTTGATAGTCCTTGTATCTAGCCAACTTTGACTTTTTACTGCATTACAAGTCTAGACAAAGTATTAGCAAATTGGACATACTATCTAGAAGAGCTGATTATAGTACAGAAGCAGACAATAATAATAACATTATACTTTTTTGAGCCAGAGCTCTCTACTATTTATGCTTTAAAAAGTATTGTGGCTTAAGTGAATAAAGTGATTATTTTGAAGAACATTCAACAAGAAAATTACATGAGTGCCCAGAAGAATATAGTTGTATGAGCAATGCAAGCTCTTTAAACTTAATATACTAGTGGAGTTAAATCAGTCCATGTTAAAGAATGAGGTCTCTGTCAAGGGACTCCTTAAGTTTTCTTATTTTTCCACTTTCTATTTTCTTTAGATTACCTCTACTATAGTTTTTATTGATACTCCTTCTCTTGACCTACTTCTAAGTTCTACTTTGAGTTTTCTAGCTATAGTAGTTCCTCTCTATAGTTACTAAATTATGTAAACATTACATAATAAGGTGGGCATTTTGCTGACCTGGCTAAGAGAGTTTTCTTAGACTTATTTTCTTTGGATCTCTTTTTGCCAGGTATATAGCTATACTTGTAGATATATCTATTGCTGAATATATCTTTTTAGATCTCCCTCTATCAGTTGTGTGACTCAGCCACAGACTTTAAACATCACTTCTATAGTCTTCAAGATAGGCTGCTGACCTTTAGGGGACATATTTATATGTTTAATATTTTAGAACTTTAATAATGTATTGTACAGCAATATTATTCTAACAGGTGAAAAACATTAGAACTAGTATTTCAGAATCACTGGTAACCTTAAATATCTAGATAAATTAGCACTCTACACTAGTATTTATAACCTCTGCCTTTATACTAAACCTTATTATTAGTCACCTATAGGCTAACTCTACCTTCTTTTAATTTCTCTGGAGCATTACTTCAGTAGACTTTATTATCAAACTTCTAGATACTTATAGATATAATGTAATTATAGTAATAGTAGATGTTTATAGAATGTAAGCTCACTTCATCCCTATTTACTCTATTTACTCTGTTCTAGAAGGTACTAGTTTATATTATATAGTTGTATTTATTACATTCAGTCTTTAACACTATCAAGCTATTTCTAGCTTCAGAAAATCCTATTCTTGATTAGTACCAAGGCCACTACTACCATTAGTACTAATTAATGATAAGAAGTATAAGGTGAAAAAATTGCTAAACAGTAAAATGTTTCAGAAAAAGTTACAGTTCAAAGTAAAGTGGAAAAGATATAGTATTAATAATATCTCTTAGAAATTATAAATAAATATTCCATGCACTAGTTTTAATCTGAGACTTTGACTATAGACACTTCAATGCTTCTAAGACAATTCAAGGCATCTACTTTATCTCTGTAGTAAATTAGCTAATTAATAATTTTCTCTATCTAGTGTATTAAAATACTATATTCTAAAGAGAGAGTGATGTCAGGGAACTGTCTAAGTCAGACTCTATTCTTTTTTCCCTCACTTTAAGCTTTTCTTACATACTCATCCTTCTATTTCTTAGTAATAAGTACTTTTGAACCAGGGCTATCTAACAGTGCTATTTTGAAATAGCTATACAGTAAAAGGTTAAAAATTAAGGCTGATTACAATGAACTTCCATTTTAGGTTTAAACTTTGGACTTAGTATTTTATAGTGTTTTATTAAAAAGCTTTAGAGTCAATTTCCCAAATATTGGCATTAAAAATCTTCAGACTTTTTTTTTTTTTCTTTAAATGTTTCTCTACTAGGTGAGTAGTTAGACCTCTATAACTTTATATAAACATTGAATATACTTTGGATCTTCCTCTGCTAGTTGTATGACTAAGCTGCAACCTTTAGAGGTTGCCTTTACACCTCAACTTTAAGTAGAACAGGCTGATAAAGTCTCAAAAATGCCAAATTGCTACTTGATAGAGTACAAAGTGAACTAAATGAATATACAACATCACAAACCTTGTACTATACTAGACTCTAGACTATATTAGCTTTGACTCTAATGAACAAGTAAATAAGCTGGCTAAATAAGTTGTGCAAGGCTCTTTCAGTGATGCAAAGCTATTCTTGATAGTGCTTGAAAGCAAATCCCTCTCTATCAGTATTCTAGCCACTTAGTAGACAGCTCTTGACTCTCTTTACTTTATATAGGAATTCTGCTAAAGAAAGTCCCTCTGCTACCTCATTGTCTATATCATTGACTTATTATTTCTATCTAAAAAGTATATATATCTAGATGAATCCTTGATCTGCTACAACTCAGTCCTTCTTGTCCATCTCTATACATAACATATTCTCCTCAATCACCACTTCTTTGGTATATATTGCTCTAAGAATTATATTTTTCCACTCTATAAGGACCTTATCATGGAGATAGTCTGTTGTATTTTGCTAGCTTACCTCTATTACTAGCATAAAGGCCAACAATATCTCTAGTATAAGCTACATCATAAGTTAAGTCTATCTCCTTGCTTTTATCTTCACTCAATACTCTAAATACCCTCTTCAGCTTCTTCTATGTAATAAGATAGTTCCAACTGCTAAAAGCTGCCAGCCAATCTAATGGCATAGAGTTTTAGATGCTCATCAATAGAGCCACTCTAGCAACTATTTTTAGAAACAAACCTTAAACCTTTCTACCTCAATCTCCCCTTAATATCAGCATCAGTCCTTTTCCCTCTTCTCTCTTACAAACTTAACTTCACATACCTCTTTTTGAAACATTGCTTAATCTTAGCTGTCTGCTAGATAGACAGCTCTTATAGCTACAACCCTCAATTTTGATAGTATAATATATATATAGACAGTAACAGGGGAGTATAGTCTAAACTAGCTATAAAGGGAGCATAGTAGTAGAGTAATACTATTATATATGTCTACCATTGCACTTCAGTAGATATGAATTTCATAGTCAAAATGCTGGTGTTTTAAATCCAACTGTGCCTAATAATTTGACATAACCCAACATCTTTGCTACTTGCCAATTACTCAGCAGGTCTGGAATGTCCTCTTATGACTCTTTTGAAAACATTATATAGCCTGGCTTTAAACTATAGCCAACCCCAAGCTTCTCTATCAGATTACTGTAAACTAACTTATTAACATCTGGCCAGCCAGCCAATCAGCATATTTCATCATAATAGTGTAGTAGTAGACATGCTTCCAATGTGACCTTGCCCATTACATGCTGTTCCTTCTGGCAAATCTACAAGTATAGTAAGGACAATTGACTAAATCATTGCACTGCAGTGACAAGTACCCTAGTGTAAGACTGTAGAAAGAAATGGAGATTAAAGCCAGGTCAATGCCAAGGAAATGGCAGGAGCTGTAGAGTATAAAGAAAATTGATGATGAATTGACACTTGCTGAATATAATTACAGAAAAATGGCTACTATAGAGCTAGAGATCTCCTTACATGGGATCTGCCCACTAACACCTCAGGAAAATAAGCCTAACCAATATACAAATATGATTAGTGACTTATATAACATGACAGTGAAAATACATAGATTTCTAGCTATATAGTAGAACTTAATATAGGGTAAGGCCTCAATGGGTATAGAAAATTATCATTATTATCATCAAACAGCCATGGAAAGCCAACCCACTCATTCTCCATGTATGCAGAGGAGTGTGGTAGTCTATAGCTCTTATAGTGTTTTCTTAGTTTTAGCCTTTAATGTACTGTGTACTGTGGCACTATGTGCCAAGCATGTTAATTGAAAGGGGAAAAAAAGGAGAGCCCAGTTCTAGAGGCAGAACTCATCAAGACCAATTTTCCTTGATTATAACAGGAGCCATACATTTGTCAATATAGTAGAATCTAACATAAGGCTACACTATAAAGAGTCATTGAAATAAAATAAAATAAAAAAAGAAAAAAACAAATGCTATATTTCTCACTTTATAGAAAGCATCTGTTCCTTACATTTGATATTGCAGATGTCACCTGGAAAGCCTTGGAACAGAATCAAGTAAGAAAATCAAATATGTTGGTAGTACAAGTGCAACAGCTGTTTAGGAGGAAAAAAAGGTCAGGCATTGGAAAAACAGAAGAAACAAAGGACAAAAGTAGTGAAAACTTTTAACAAAAAGTACAAATGATACTTGACTAGTGAGGAGTTTGTGGCTGGACATGGGTGAGTCAAAAAGGACATAGATTCATCAAAAGCTTGAGAAAACAACATACCAGCTTTAAAAACCTGATGGCATGGTCAAGGAATCATATACTATGAGTCAACTCATAGTTTCCTATTATAGTTGGGAAATATTGGAAAAGTCTACCTTGGCACAAGAAAAGAACAAAACAACAGATTTGTGGCAGTTCAGGATGAGCAAGATGTGTCAATTGGAAGTCCACATGATGATCCTCTATTGCCTCTAGCCTAATTAAAACATTGAATGGTTGGAATGCAAGGTTATCAGGGAAATGGTGCTGTACAATGAGGCCATTGTCTATGTCAATCCCACTTTAGTAGGAGGGCCAAGAAGACCTATAGAGAGTGTAGAGGCAGGGATATTCAAGGGACGATGGAAATGGGAAAGTATAAGTTGGAATGTAAGTTGGATGAGGGAGAATGGTGAAAACAGGGAAGAGGCTTTGAAAAATGTACTAGGAAGAAATTGGCAAGATGAGGAGGGGTAATGATATCAAACTAGGCACCCGATGCTGGCGGAATGTTATATCATGCCCTGTAATTACAGGCTGAGCGTGATTTAATCAGAGTTGTAATCACAAGGCCAGTTATTATATCAATCCACTGTATTTGAAACCAAATGGAACTCATGTACGATGGAAGGAGACAATCATCAATGGGAAGGTCCCTCAGGAACGGTATATAAATGACAGTAGGATAAGAATAAAAATCAGGTTTTTCCCCACCTACTTTGAAACTAGATTTGTTGAGGTATTCTCGACTTACCCTTATAAGTTGTACGTCAATTTCCGTTTCGCATTCCCTGCATCTGGTTGTCTCGTGGTTTGGTTGTCTTGTGGTTTGGTGGTTTGGTTGTCTCGTGGTATGTTTGTCTCACGTTCTGCTCGTCTGGTGTTCTGCTTGTTTTGTGTTCTGCTCATCTCGTGTACATTTGACCAGGTCATTCTTGTAGTCTGGCTTGACTGGTTCTCAATACGTCTGCCATAGTTCTTGTGGTTTTGTGGCTTGGTTGACCGGTTTTTGTCTTTGTTTTTGACATTAGTACTGTACGCCAGGTCGGACCGATTGTCCAATTGTTTCTTGATCTGATCACCTCGACGTGTCAGCAAAGACTTCTCTATCGGGTCCAGCCGGTAGTCAAACTTCTGGAGGCACAGCTTGGAATCGGGGTTTTTCCTTGCCTGTTTGTATTAGCATACTGTGCTGCCCCAGTCATTTTACACGAACACGTGAAGTCCGCTGGAGTCGACTGCATACAGATCTTTACTAGGAGAAGTGACTGCCTTCCACAACGGTACAGAGCCCTATTCCTAACTGCGAAGGTACTTATCATGAGGCATATTGACGCAAGTTGAGGTGGGTTCGTGTCCAGTTTTAAACTCCGTAAGCCCCTATTTTCTGAGGCATCATTATACGATGAGGTGTTAGAGAAGCCTGCAGCTGAAGATCATAGCTCGCCATCCTAATCTCCGACTTGAGCCTATCTCTCTAGTCTAATCGAAAGGAATTATAACCTCATGTGTTGGTATGCCTTATCCAGAATAATCCACCATGGTTGCCTGATGCGAAATTAAGACATTGGTTTCTCACCATGTCATCAGACTCTCGTGCTATCAGTGTGTTCTTGAACGATGCTCATGTGTACTTACTCAAATTATCTCAATGCTCTCATGCTCATCCTTTGCCGTATCCCTCCATAAAATCCCGCATCTACTGTGCCTTTCTGATGATCCAGTCCTCATGTCTATCATGTCTGATGAAACTGAATGTGGTCTTTCCATGGGGCCAGACACCCTCTTAGGCCTCCGAATCGGCTCAGTTTTCATTGTCCTTGCCACCTCAACCATAGGTGCACTATTCCCTATTCTGGCTAGACGATCGTCGTGGTTACATGTACCTATGGCTATCTACGAGTACCCTTGCTTGTTCTACCATTCTGGCAAGTTACTGACCCTCCGTGTTAGCTTTGCCAAGTATTTTGGATCAGGTGTCATCGTGAGTACAGGTCCTGAGGGATCAGTGATGATTCATAATACCGTGACTTCCTTGCAGATTGCAACTGCCTTCATCCACCTACTGGACTCGGCTCTAGAGGAGCTGGGATCTCCATGTCTGTCAGATGCATGGATGACCTATGTTTGTGATACCATAAATACTCTACTCAGGCGAGGGTACTCACCATGTCTCCACCCTAGCCTTATGGACTGGCACTCTGCATGCTTAGCGTCTTTCTCATCTTTATTGTAGAGCTGGTCGCTTTCAGGTGGGGAATATCCAAGATTCAAAAACTTGGTATCGCTTACAGTTAGTCTCAGTACAACTATCTGATGTGTGGCTTGATGTTTTCACCCTGCCTCTCTCCTAGATGCTCATGGACACGACAGCGGATCGAACGCTGCATATGGCCCACAACATACTGATGAGCCAACGGCAACCTCACATTCCATCAGAGAGAGAAGCGATGAAAAGGGCGACTTGGAATTTTATGGCTCAAATACAAATGTGATCGTAGACAATGCTGGGACACAAATAATCGGTGTTGCGATTCTTGAGTTCGGGATACTCTTGCACAGGTAAATTCGTTCTCCATCTGCTGCAAGTTCTCAGCCTTACGTCGGATCCAGTGTCATAATTGGGCTTACTCTTGCCGTGGACAAGGAGTTCAAAGTCCTATTTATCGTCATCATTTTTCATCGTACGTTCAATCTTGTTATGGCCTTATCTATATTATCATAAAGATCAATAGAAACATTTGAGGGATTGGGTGTTGGCTCGCGCCTTGCCTACATAAAACTACACCCAAAATATAACTGGACAAGGATTGTGGGTGCATTGTTGTATGGTATCACAACTCCAGTAGGAATTGCCGCTGGGTTGGGCGTGCGGACAACCTATAATCCGAACGGCACAACCGCACTCATTGTGAGTGGAGTGCTGGACTCTCTCAGTGCTGGCATCTTGATATACACTGGCCTTGTTGAGGTATTGTCTTTTGTCCTTCATTTTGCTATGTAATGCGTAATGCCCCGTTGCAGCTGCTAGCACATGAGTTCCTGTTCAACAAGGAAATGATGAGTACTTCTAATCTTAAACTTGCATACGGAATCACTTCTATGTTTGCTGGATGGGGAATTATGTCCCTTCTTGGACGATGGGCGTGATGCGATGTTTGTACATCGGATTCGGATCCAGGTCCCTGCAGGGTGTGTACCGTTGAAAACTGTCATCCACATAATCCATAGTATCGCCAATGTCAGATTGGATTTTCGCTCTTTTATGTGGCAATGTTGGCTTACAATTTAAACTTAATTCTGGCAGCAGACAGGCGTAGGGATTAGAGCGACGGCTCTACAAGTTCGGAAACTAGATGCCTTTGTATGGTCATAGCATCGTCATCTATAGCAAGCGCTCCAGTGGAGTATATACTGTTCTGCACAATCAACAGCCTGGACAGACAGAGGCGGTATTTGTGTTTGCCGAGCAATTCACACCAAGTACCATTTGGAATGCCTCATAATCTATAGATTCCCCGACGTCTTGGTTATGTTGAATGGTATTCTTCCTTCTGAATTCCGGAACATCATCCACGGTCTTTGCAAGATATCACTATTGAAGTGAGGGGAATAAGGTCTCCAGTATCATTCCTCTCACGGATATATGACACAGTGTGCATCTATTTCCGAAGTTCGGCCTCCTAGTCCCATCTGAATGGTCTAGGCACATGGCAGAATAATTTATACTATCATGCCTATTATGGCTCAGTAACATCGGATTTATGATTTTCCAAGATGATGACAAGATAATGCTTATTTACGGATTACGGGTATCCTAATGCTGACTTTGGTCAACGTATTGAAGCCTCTCCTCAGAGTTACGAATGACATTGTTCAGCTGCACTCAGCTTTTAGTCCACGACTGTCCTGTGGATATGTTCTCGCCTGTATATTTTTCTGCATTAAGGAAGCGCTCTATTGAGTTTTCAGCAACTATTACTTGTGCCATTACCACAATGTAACCATGGTATGAGGAACCAGCACATACAAACCCGCCCAGCCTTACAAGCAAGCCAGTTGTATCTAGATTTGGGCCTTATAAATGTCTTTGATTCGTGTATCCTCAAACTCACGGTGAATGACATCAATCATAGTAAATCATTCTGTAGTAGCATGAAATCATAGAGATCAAAGAAGCATATACATATACTGACCAGTTATGCCGAGAGACAGAAAAGAACCGTGTCAGTACATAATCAAGCTACATCCCAAAGAATTGATCAAGTCCCCGCTTCATCATTAACATCCTCCATTCTAGCAAATGCCCAGTTCCTTTGAATGTCCTTCACCACCTTCTGTGCTTCCACTGTTGCTTCATCTAGTTCCTCATCCGTATCAACATCCGAGAATTCGTCCACCCCAAGTACATCAGGATGTCCCAAGAAAGAGTGCGCGCGGTGAAGACGTCGATTTTGTCGCAGATCTTGCGCTTGCTGCGCAGCAGAGACACGTGGGGGGGCTGGGATTGTGAGAGGTCTTGTAGAACAGTAGAGGCGCTGAGCAGGAATGGAGGTTGGGGAGGACTTGATTTGGAGAGAGGCGGACTTGGACGATTTGAGAACACGTGGCGAGGAGATGATAGAGCGTACAGCTCGAGCGGAAGAGGGAAGAGATGGATCTTTCCCCATTTCCTTCTTGGATTCACGGCGGATAATGTAGGAGACGGTATGCTGGATGGCACGCCAGCTGAGTTCTTTAGACTTGCTGGGGGTCAGAGATGGAATACCATCTGTGTGGTCCAAGGAAGCTGTAGGACAATTTATCGCTATTTCAGACAGGTCTTTTTCCTTTGGTGTCCTAGAGGTTTCTGAAATACATGTATGCACAGTTTGAGAGGGAGAGATGACCTTGGTCACCTTGACTTGACCGCCGACGAGGTTCGCCTCAGACTTTGTAAAATCTTCGTACGTCTCGTGTTCAGTAGACGCCTGCAGCAGTTCACCCTGGAACTTTTGGAAGGACATGCGCGATACGGCATCAGAAATATGAGTTTCTGGAGTCGAAAGATGGGGGAAATAGTTCGAACTATCTGAGGGGGAATATGGAATAGTCCGGCAATTCCCAACCATTGTGGGGCATTCGCTCGGCACATAGGATGCTGGACGTGATCGGGCAAAGACGCCTCTGAGAGAGGAGGCAGGTGAGGGTGCAGTAATGCGTTTCTCCTCAAAATAGCAAGGATTGTAGATGAAGACAGCGGGGCAATCCATTAGTGTGGAAAGTGAGATGATGGAAGGTCTACTAATGTGAAAGATTACGACAGTTCAAAGTTCGTCGAAAAAGGTTATGAAAGGAAAATAGGCACAAGATCTGTGATATTTATGTGGTAAGCATAGACCAAAGTTGGTCGAACTGGCCACTGTCATTGTTTGCGACAATATGAATATGTTACATGGGTGGCCGCTAGGAGACTAGCATCGGCATTGTTCGATCGGTGATGGACCAAGACAATCAGAATTTGAGTCAGACGGGCCAAAACCTTGGAACACAATGGAATGTCGAAGTCCAAATGCCCCACCGTTGTCCATCCAGGATCCGAATCAAGCTAAGAAATGTCAAATAGATAGATCATTAGTTGACGACTCTTGGCCTGGCCCACAATTTCTCACAATGTCAATCATCCACGACTTTGACCTTTTTGAAAATCGCGGCGTCCTCGAGTGTTCAATGATGATGAGACACTTCATTTGGCGGGTACGGTCGCGATCGCGATCTTGTTTCGTGTGTGCGCTCAGAATTAGTATGGGATGCATAAAGAGGACACAGGGTGTACTTTCTGTTGTGGGGGATTGCGACGCACTTACTCTGCTGCATTGTCGCGTCATTCCAAGCCCTCCCTCTTCTTGTCAACTCACCTTTCAGGTACGGAAAGGCAGTGAACATAATCGACAGTGAATGATGTATTATCCTTTCGAGTATGCTCTAAGGATGAAAGTTCTCATAGTGATCGTTCATGCCAAATTTGGAACAATGTGAGGTAGCAGGACGCAGAAAAGATCCACGCTTGGTTGGCTTTGTCGTATTTGGTGGGTGCTGTTTCTACAGGCGTTGTTCTGTTTTCCCTTTCTCCTGCCCTTCACTCCCTTTTCACTGCTTCTCTCTTCATGTTCTGACCTTTGGTCTCAGCAATCTATTGGTCTGTTCGGAGCACGCGGAAACTGTCTAGATGCTACTTGCTTGTTGCCCGATGCACTTGAATACGACTCGATTTTTGTTGTTCATTCGTCGTGGATACTTTCAATACTCCCGATGTTTGTAGTATTGCCGTATGTGCTGCCGAATTTGTACGAACACAAATGAACGATGACGGAAATAGGAGACAAAGTTCGTTTTTCTCTTAGCACAATATTTCCAAAGACGATGCTGACAAGGAGTGTACGCGTAGAGATCCCTAGTAACGCTTCGGATTTCAACAACAGCTGCCCTTTTGCATTTATGGAAAGAATGGCAGGTGGTTTTTTTGGGGATGGCTAGCGTAATGAATACCATTCAATACAAATTATGTTCTCGGTGGGATCGATTGACTTAGTTTTCCCCCAGAAGATTCACCCTCAACAGGCCACATACACACAATGAACGAAAGTATCAGAAGAACCACAACTGAGCATAGTAGGGATCAGCAGAGGCCGAATCCAATGCAATACATTCTTACATGTGTCTGGAGACGATGTATCAGAATCTAGTCTTCATACGCCTATTCCTCGGTCGTGGCCATTACTATAGCTCCTGATATAAGAACTAGATTCATTATTGTAAACCGACTCAATTTGATCATATTTTCGGCGCTTAAAATACCATACATTATGCGGTGATAATCCTTCATACAATGAATTTGATTTCAAGTCCAAAATACAATCATCACGCCCATCTTCCCAGAAGTGACATAAGGCCCCACCCAGCGAACATGGAGGTGATAGCGTAGGCAACTTTGAAATTGGAACCGGTGATCATTTCCCGGTTGAACAGGAACTCGTGTGCTAGGAGCTGTGACGCGGCATCAGAAACTACATATCATAATAATGGAAAGGACTACCTCGACAAGGCCAGTATACACCAAGATCCCTGAGCTTAGCGAGTCGAGTACACCGCTGACGATAAGGGCTGTTGTGCTGTTGGGATTGTAAGTTGTTCGGACCCCCAACCCCACGGCGATTCCTATGGGAGTCGTGATGCCATACAATATACCACCTACGATCCTTGTCCAGTCGTACTTCGGGGGTAATTTCATGTAGGCTAGTCGCGAGCCGACACCCAGGCCCTCAAATGTTTCTACGAAATTTCGTGACAAGCCATCAAAGAAGTAAAGACAGGAGAACATACGATGGAAAATGATGACTATAAAAAGGATCTTGAATTCCTGATCCACGGCAAGAGTAAGACCGATGAGTACGCTAGTTATCGCTGTCAGCCAGACCTACATAAAAGTGAAGAATTGACTTACCTATGCAAGATGACCCCGAACTCCAGAATTGCAACACCAATTATTTGAGCGGCGGTGTTATCCACAATTACATTTGCATTCAGGTCCTGGGATACAACATTGGCTTTCCCATCCCCCTTCTCTGGGTCTGGAACCACAGTAGGTTCTGGGCCGGATACATCCTGAGATCCGTTGTCATGGGATCCGTTGTCGTTTCCATGAGGATCTGATATAGGAAGCGGAGTGATATCATCAAGCTGAATATTAAGCAATTCTGAATGAGCATAACACTAACCATAAGCAATTCCGAGTTTCTCCAGCTTAGACATCCCCCATCTGAAAGCAACTAGCTCAACGATGAAGATAACAAAGATGCTAAGCATGCAAAGGGCCAAAGAATATGGCTAGGGAAGGAGACTCCAGGGTCAGTCGTTTTGTTCTGACAGAGCAATTGCGAGCACGAACATAGATCGTCCATGCGTCCGAGAGACAGGGGGATTGTAACTCCTCAAGGCCAGCACCAAGTAGGTGAATAAACGCAGTTGCAATCTACAGAAAACTCGTGCTACTCGAGTTGGATCACATCTTCAGGAATGCGCACTCACAATGACACCTGATCCAAAATACTTTGCTAAGCTAACACAACAAGTTACAACTTGACAAGTAGTGGAGCAAGTATTGCATACTCATAGATAGCCTTGGGGACATTAAGCCAGGATGTCCGTCTTGCCAATACAGGGAACAGTGCACCTGCACTTGAGCTGGCAAGAATGATAAAGACTGAACCAATGCGGAGGCCCAAGAGGTGGTTCTTGGGGAAATCGCCAAGGGTACAGGAATCGTCAGACATCGGGACCTGAATCAGGGGAAGATAGGGCCTTGAGGGATTTTATGGATACGGCACATCACGAGTGTGAGGAGATCAACTGCATATTCTGGGTCGCTCCACATGAGCGCTCCCCATTGTATTTGTATAAGAACCTATGAAACGTGAGATGTATACTAATATCATGATGACTGGTTGGGTTCTTGATAAGGCACACACCATTTTGCGGCATACCGGCTACGAATTTGCGGCTTACCATGAGGTTATGGTCTTCAATGAATTCAAGATCTTTGAGGGTCCACTTATAATCTATGGCAGTATACAGGTGTTCCAGCGTTCAAAATTTACGGGATGATCAGCTATGAATTCAGCCTTTCAACCTCTTCAACAGCTCGTCACAAACTAGCATCTAGGAGGGATTGAGGTGAGCGTGTAAATAACAAGATTACTGAGTTTGAAAATGGTCATGAACCGCACGGCACGCCTGATCTTAATCGATGTCATGATACGATGAGAACCCTGACAGTGACAATCCAAAAACGCCGAATTATCTGATGGCTGCTGCTAAGTGAAGTCGGCTTAATATAACCAAGCAAGATACCCACCTGGTCCAAGCCGGCAATAGAAAACAACTCAAAAATATCACGCTCTGCAATCAACTTCACAGAAAGCAGTAAGTGACTGAATATCCGTTCTTCAGTGGTACAATTGCCAGCGTTTAGTAACCCGGCATTTCCGAAGATCGTGTGAGTGGATAGTGGGAAGTGTGACTATCCTGTCCGATCTGCGGTGAGTGCGGAGGGAACCTCTCGATATTGACACCTGTTCTTCTGACTTGTACTCTGAAGTCCCTTACCAGTCCTGTGCCTTTAAACTTTGATGGACGCCATTAAAGATCTGAGAATACTCGGCTGAGTTGGATAGAAGACGACTCCTTTTTGATGCGCGGTAGGGTGTTGTCAATAGATAGTTTGCATCCTATTTATATCGTGTGAATGCAAGTTCAGAAGGCACCCACACTGATTTTTCTTTTAGAATTGTTCTTGCCGTCACATACTTTATCATTTGTCGTTCGGCATCCTTGCCTCAGTGGCCAAATCCACTGCATACAGACAATGTACACACAGCAAGACATTGTCCCTCAATAGAGGTGATCAGACTTGGTCTAAAGCTAAATTTGTCGTCTATAGCTTCAGCCAGAGAAAATCTAAGTATTAGTACGTCCAGTAATTCCTGTAGGTTGCGCCGAATGGGATCCACCACGATTACTAAAAATCAAAGTGCTAAAGTTGTCGCCCTCACTTTTTCCTGACAGGACCGTGAGTACACAGCGATGATTAATTCCCAAATCTGGAGTGAGTCTTATAGACAATTATATATAATCGTGTGCAAAGGTTCCAGCGGAAATCTATCAGCCAGCCGTCATCTAGGAAGCTCTAGCCATGTGATGAGAAGGTGGGTTGTCCCTTACCTGCTACGGACTGTTACATTCCCTCTTGAAATTAGCTTTATCATACATGCATACTAGCTGACCCGGGTCCCGGCCTCCCACAGATGTGGACAAATATGTTATACTTCATTGTTTGTCATTTTGGAGTGCCGGCATCAATGTTCGTTCAATTTGGCCACCATATGTGCCGCTGATGAGTCGAATCTACATAAAGTAGATAGTGAGGCTCAATCGCTTTCATATGCTAATTCAACTCAGCGGGGATGGTGAAGATATCGTCAAGCATCACTACGCACGATCACAACACGCCAGTCCCTGACGTGACATTGACACCACTTGCGCAATGGACTTATTCCTGTCCATCACAAACATTTATACTACGGTCCCCAGCACATGTCAACATGGACATCCTTTATCATTTCCCATAATGTCACTCCACCTTAGATACAGGCTCGAAGCCTCCACTCCACGGACTGCAAACATTCCTAATACACCAGTGGTTCTGACATCTCACGCCAACAGACCACACCGAAATTATTTTTGGTTTTATCTATCATTTGGAATCCCTTCCCTCCACTCTCCCCGATACCTTTCCTTTCATCGTCAGTCGGGTGTAGTCCCCTCTCCACAGCCATGTGCGCTGCATTCTTATGGATTGACGTTGGACAATGTCTACGATCGAAGGCGCATTGCGGATCAATTCCTGAGATCATGCAGGAGCAGCATTGGCCTTAACTTGTGTTGGGTGAAATCAGGTCAGCGCGGAACGCAGCAGAACATGAGTTGCGCGTTGTTTCGGCTTCAGTTTGTACTGAGGTTGGTCATGATTTGGCGCACGATACATCCTAGTGGATTGGCGCAATTTATTTATTGGCAGAGCACATTGTCCATGCGAGAACAAGTGGCTGTTGTGCGGCCATAAACATCATCCAAGAATATAGAGAACTGATGAACCCCTTGAGGACACGGTTGAAGGTACACGCACCAGGCTTGAGCGCACCTAAAGCGACGAACCTTTGCTCAATTTGGCTGACTCGGCATTCAAGATATAAAACTAATCAAAAGAAAATATATGATACAGAGAGATCGTATAACACGGTCGACGTTGTTAGACGAGGTCAAAGAGGTAGGCGGGGCTCATTGCGGACAGTCCATGAGGCCATCGGGAGAGCATTATCCCTGTTTCGAGCTCGAGAGAAGAGAATTTCTCGTTAGGGGATTGCCTGGTATTGGCACACCGTGCCAATGGCTGTCTGCTTCATTACCCAGTGTATTGTTGGGAAGGATAATCCTTGAAAATTCAGCATCAAGCCGTCTGTCTCATAGTACAAAATTCCTTCCACACAGAACAAGTCGGGCTGACCAGAACACTACGGGTCTCTTCTTGACAAGAGTGGGAATGGATTGTAGCATTGTACCCTATCAAACTTCATGAAGATCATGATCTGGCCACAAATCATTTTCGTCTATGTACCCTCATGGTAGCGGCAACAGAACACGAATCTATATGATGAAACTGGGTCTGGAGTCGACGATATTTGCAGTATGTTTCCAAAAGAGAGGACAGAACGGAGCTAAAGCCATCATATAACCGCAACTGGAGGAGAAAAAAGAAGTTTGATTGGTGAAAGGTCTCAGATAGCCATATGTACACAGATGCACGTCCGAGGCCGCAGAACATGTGTGACTGACCTTAGCTAAACACCGGAACATGAGATAAGAAGATGATAAAGAAGTGGGATGACATCAACTTGAGGGTCAAAAGTCACAAGTCTGAGCAATTTGAAATTATGTCCATGGTGTGAAGATCTCACCGGATTCTGTCAGCGAACACCCTCGTCCCCGAAACCATGCAAGCAATGCAAGGTCGAAGCCGCCTCTGCCCATGAGAGACAAAATGACTTGCCCTTACTGATGAAAACACCCCCTGTAGTCGCAAACATAAATTTCGAAGCGAACAATGCGAACCTCGAAGGCTATATAGCGGAGTCTACTGAGAGAAGGCAGAAGTACATACAAGGCCGTGATTTTGAGAGGGAATGATTTCGTGCACGGGAGGATCTATAATGCGGTTTGTTGCTCGCCGTTACAGGTAGCTAAGAATATCTTCATGTGTTTGTTAGCTGTCTTACGGACATCGTGGATTACTCTAAAGGCCATATTACTCAAGTAGTACGCCCTTCGGATAACAGAAAGCGATGAGTACAATTGCAGAAAATCGTCAATAGACTGAATATCCAGCAGGAAGCAATGTGCGCGCGAAAATGCCCCGCTGTGACAGGGGCGACTTATGAACAATGAGAAACCTGAAAAGGAGTTAAACGAGTCTTGATAACGGGACATTTCAAGGACGCTATTGGGAGAATCATACCTTTTGTGAGGTGATAACCTCAAATGCAGAGGCAACCGCATGCAACAGGCGCGGGGAGGCTGTGCATGAATAATCAGACTGAATCTTGCAGGAGGCGGGGGACGGATCAACACGGATGAGTCGGGATCAGTTTATATGGTTGACGTCACTGTTTCATTCGACCTCTTTCTCGCTATCTACGGCCATTCCAGCCGTTGATCTGAGTTTTCCGCCAGTTTTCACACATTGCTTCCCCTTCTTGTACTCACGATGATTGAGAGCAGGCCCGGCCGGAGAACACCGTTAACGTTCGCCACCTTCCTAGGCAAGATCAACTATGACTGGTGGAGGTAATTCACTAGCGTGCTTTCAACCATAATCCATTATCGATAATCAATTATGGACTTTTGACAGACTTCGTGTGCATGATTTCTGAGGGACTCCTGGGAAACACGAGATGCTTATGCAGAACAAGAAGGAAGCGATGAAGGAGCTCATCTTCAAAAAAATGAGGGGTTAGATCCAGATGAAAGTCTTGTGTTGATATCGAAAACCCGTAACCTTGCGGCCATTGGCAATATGAGAGATTAAACCGTCGTACGGTGATAACATTGAATATAGTAAGCAAATCTAAAAATCAATATCATGATCTTTTATGGTGCGCCCAAAAGCTGAAAGATGAAGGTGTCGATAAAAAATCCTTTTTTTAATTCAGCGCTCAGGCATGTGAGTACCGGTATCACGAGAGAGATCAATCGTGAGAAAATAATGGGGTAGAACTCTGCATTGAGGACTTATTCAGCTTACGCTCATGCATATGCTCCGACCTCCCATTAAGGATTGTTGAAATCACACTATCTTGCTGCCGATTGCCCTTGGCAGGCCCTTCTCTCACACAAACATCTCACATGCCTGCTGCCGTGGATCAAGAGTCAAAGTATGACGTGAAACGAATGTTATGAGTAATCAGCTCATTTTGGAAAGGTATATATAGGACCATCTTACATTTCCCTCTCATGCTGATTAGCGCCATGTCAGGAACGTTCACCTACAAATTTGATACACCCACCTTCAAAGGTGTTTCCACCTTCCACACAGGGTGAGCGATGGTTCCCTATGATGGAATTTGTCTAACCCCGACAAAGTCTTTTCATTGGGGGCAAATGGGTTGATCCAGTCCAACCTGGGACGATCGAGTGAGTTATCTCGAAGAGATATAATTGTCCTTACTTGACGACAACAGTGTTATCAATCCAGGTATGAGCATCGCGATTCTTTTCATCCCCGTGACTGACGTGTGTCGGACTAGCGACAGGAAAAGTCATAACCACTGTCACCGTGGGCTCGTTTAAGGATGTTGATATCGCAGCCAATGCTGCCAGGACGGTACGAATCATGATCATCCAAGACTCGTCTGTTCTGACCCAGGCTCAAGGCATATAAGACTTCATGGGGGCTCAAGGTTTCAGGGACAGAGCGCGGAAAACTGTTGTATAAGCTTGCCGACCTCCTTGAGAGGGATGCTGAAGAGTTTGCTGCCCTTGAGAGCCTGAATGTCGGCAAGTGTAGCTATTTACAGGATCTCGGTGATCAAATTAAGAAGCTGATTACAGGAAAGGTCTTCGCGAGCGCAAAGACAGGAGATGTTGGAATGTCTATTGATGTCTTCCGCTACTATGCTGGATGGGCTGACAAAATACAAGGCAAAACTATTGAGGTGATGATTTTGATACAACTTGGACATACGTATACTGACCGCATGCAGACCAACGAAAACAAACTTGCCTATACAAGACATGAGCCATATGGCGTCGTGGTGCGTACTAGTTTTTTTTTGTGGTGCACCTTCTAACCATCTCTCAGGGACAAATTATCCCATGGAATGCTCCCCTGGTATAGATGAACTGCCTCATATAAGCTATCTATTCATTATCTTTGTCTTTAGTTGATGCTGGCATGGAAGTTTGCTCCAGCCCTCGCAACTGGCAATACCATTGTGTTGAAGGTACGTTCATCTTACGTTAGGCTTATGATCTTATCTCTCTGACATGCTAAAGCCATCTGAAATCACGCCACTCACAGCACTCCGTTTTGCCGACCTCATAATTGAGGCTGGTTTCCCCCATGGAGTGGTGAACATTGTTAATGGTTACGGTACTACAGTTGGTCAGGCTATCACCGAACATCCGCTCGTCTTGAAGATCGCCTTCACGGGTAGTACTCTTGTGGGGCGTAAGATCTTAAAGGCTTCCTCAGAGTCAAATTTGAAGGTCGTCTCACTTGAACTGGGTGGCAAAAGTCCCACCATCATTTTCAATGATGCAGATCTTGACCAAGCTGTCCAATGGGCTTCAATTGGAATTTAGTGAGATTCTAATTCCATCATCTGCATGATATGGCCTATGAGCTGATTGATGTATAGCCTGAATATGGGTGTGTTCAATGTTGGATGATGGTATTCTGGAATTTGCTGAGTGGCTTCTCAGGCCAGGCATGCACCGCTGGTTCACGCATCTTCGTCCAGGAAGGAATATATGACGAGTTCCTTGCAAAGTTTACTGTGGTCACAAAGAACCTCACTGCTGCCACTGGCGATCCATTTGCTGTTGGTACGCAACATGGTCCACAAATTTCCAAGGTCCAGTTTGATGTGTGTTTTTCCATCCTTGACCCTTTCTTTTCATACATTTTATCATATGGATCTGCCTATATTTATGCCATGTTCCTTTATTCTGTCTGCAGCAAGCAGTGCTAACCCATCCTCTTATAGCGTGTCATGTCATATATCGAATCAGGCAAGCAGGATGGTGCAACAGTTCATACGGGTGGCGCACGTCACGGCAAGGAGGGCTACTTCATTCAACCAACAATCTTCACAAACGCAAAGCCGGATATGAAGATTGTTCAAGAAGAAATCTTTGGACCTGTTGGTGTTGTCGTCAAGTTCAAGACCGAGGAGGGTGAGCCATTTTTCGTATAGGGTTACATGGCTAGTTGTAACTCAAAATTTTGTAGAGGTTATCGAGGCAGGTAACAATACAACCTACGGCCTTGCTTGCCATATTTTTTCGCAAAATATCAGTCGTGCCCTGAGAGTTGCGCATTCGCTTGAGGCCGGAACTGCTTGGGTATGATTTATTTGATACTCGATTTAGGTCTGGACATGAGTGACAATGTTTTCAAGGTGAATTGTTCTCATTCAGTAGACAAGGCTGTTCCATTCGGTGGTTATAAACAATCTGGCATTGGTCGAGAGCTCGGCGAGTACGCCCTTGAGACGTGAGTGTCTATCTGACACATTAAGAACGCTATGCTGAGCTCACCTGCTCCATATCTATAGGTATACCCAAGTCAAGGGTGTGCATGTGAACATTGGCCAGAAAATTTAACCGATCTATTCATTCGCTTAGCTCAATTCCACGTGAAAATCAATCGATAATTGATGCGATAGTAAGAGTTGCTGATATATGTATAATATGTATGCATATCAGACAATCGACAAATGCACTATGCAATACAGTGAATTATGATTTTCCAAATATTACTATGAAGAAAATATTAGTAATGAGCACGATATATTATTGTGAATATGTGCCTTAGTTCAGCAAGCTCAGGAGGCGTTACAGCCAGTCGTTATCTGTCGACATAGATATTGAGGACCATCACTGTAAAGTACAGGATGGATCAACTCATTCGGTAGATAGCAAACATTGAGCAGAGAGACCAGACCTTGGAGAAGCGATGCGACAGCATATGGTACAATATAAGAATACAAGTTGAATCCAACAGTTTCGAAGTATCTCCGTTCTTCTGGAGTGATAACCACAGCGAGAAAGTTGATTCGTTCCCTACACAACTGTCCTTATGGCGATGACATACCGACACAAATCACGAAGGCAGTACAATGACAACATAACCGAATACATCTTGACGCAACCAATCAGATTATGAATCTCGTACGAGATTGTTAATTAGAAGTGAAACAAGTGTGTAGATTGGAGCAGATGGTACACAGGATATTTATGGACAAAGATAAGCCACGACCAAACTTCAAGATGAGAGCCTTAATCACGACTTCAAAAATCGCTGATCATAATATAATATAAGTACATCAGGAAGAAAAAAATAACGTGAATCAAGTCCTAGATCCTCAAACGGGGATGTATATATAGTGTTAATTCAATTCAAAGCGATTGCATACAGGATCTAGTGACTAGAACGTGCCCGTGAGCCGTATGTCTCTTATTGAGGCGCCTACATAGACAGTGAACATCCCCGACGGTCTGACCCAAGACTGCAGTGACGAATCCCAGATGCTGCAAACAATCCTTCATAAGCTGACTTTTTCGTTAACAACCCAAACGATATACCTCATATCCCTTTGAATAAGCGTCATGTTCACGAGGAAAGTGGCACCAACGTCTAAAACAACTTCATCAAATCCTCGCAAGACTTTACTCGGTTCTTCTGCATTAGAAGGATAACCGAGATATAACTGGGGTTTCTCAGCGCCTGCAAAGGCACCAGTGTTCGTCACTGAGAACGTGATAATTTGAGATGTTCCAGATGCGGAAATTGTTAAACCGGAATAAGCAAATGTGGTGTATGATAACCCAAAACCAAACTCGAATCGTGGTACAATGCCCATAGAGTCCATGTAGCGATAATCGAGCAGGAGTTTTTCTGTATAGTCAATCTAAAAATCGGACAATGTATTAGTTAACTCAGATATTGACAACTCCACAACATACTTCTTGGGGATTGGCATATAGGATAGTGGTACCATAGTCGTCTTCGGACTGGACAAGAACAATCAACATTTGAAGGTAAAATTAGAACCCAATCATTCCGTACATCTGCAATACTGAAAGGGAGTCGCCCACTTGGGTTATAATTGCCATATAGGACATCAACGATAGAAGGACCAGTCTGTTCTCCGGGCGCTCCAGCGTAGATAATAGCTGTGATATTTGGGTGCGTCGACCAAGGCATGTACACTGGTCCTACAGAGTGCACTACAACGATAGTGTTTTCATTCACCGCAGCCACCGCCTCTACCTATCAATCTTGCATCAGTCAACGATGAGGACACGAGGCATCATCACGTACTAAACTGCCTCCTTGATACCAGAGATCCAAATCATTGCGATCACCCTGATTCCCATTAATGACTGTGTAAAGACCAAGTTCTCCGCTCATGCTATAGGGATGAAGTTAGAAATTGTGCAGATGGAGGTCGAGGTCTACTGACGCGTTGACAAAAACTAATGCAACATCTCTCCCCTGAGCAGCAGCGGGCCCTGCAGTTAAATCATTGGAGAGGGAAGATGTTATGTTCGCCGAAGTTCCGATGAAAGACGTGAGCGCGTCAATGGGAGGAACAATGAACTCAAGCGAGTTCGAACCGGAACCCCACCTAAACATCTCATCAGAACCACGAGCTGAGATAGGAATACACTGACCAACCCGATCGACATCGTTCCTTCACTACATTCGTTCAGATCATTACAGTTGAGATTCGGCACCTTCGCGTCCTGACCAACCACAGCAATCGTCTTAATCCTTGACGCTGCCAGAGGCAGACCATGCATAGTCGTCCCATTCGATGTACCCGTCGTAGTTGTCCTGTTGTTTTTAAGAAGTACAGCAGAGGCAGACGCGATTTCGCGCGCGAGTGCTGTGTGTACGTCCGACCGCACAGACACGTTAAGGTTTAGAGATCCTGAGCCGTCGGGATGTTGGGCGTCAAAGTTGACAGACGGAAATCCCTGTGTTGATCGGTCAATTAAGTCAGAGGTATACATATAGAGTCTTCGTACCGAATCCTGGCCCAATCGATACCAAGCTGCGAGGATACGCGTGACCATCTGGTCAAGCCTCTAAATTGTCTCTTTAGACCATGCTCATGAATCTTTCAAAGTCCCTACGTCTGGCGAGACTAAGCCCGAGTCAATTGCAGATTCCAGACCAGCGAATGTACCACCGCCTGAATCGATGAGATATAAGTAAGAATCATGAGTCCCAATGTCATACCAATGAAAATAAAGTCTCCTGGTTGTTCCATATCAAGTCCAGCATTCGCATTGTCGATGGCAGAGTCGTGCGTTGCACCCCAATCACTCACAACGTAGCCTGTTCCAGGGTCCCTTGAGTTCAGCAAAAGTTATCATGATTGGCGTACCCTTGAACCCATTACTGCGAAAGAGTCCGTCATCGCCAATCAAAGCGGCATTATGGCAACTGGATGTATCGTTGACCTTATTATAGGCGCACATAACAGATATGACTCCTGCCTATGAGGATCCCAATTGAGCGAACTCGAAAAACTATTGAAGGTGGTCGACGTACTTCAATGCTTCTCAAGAACGGATACCAATACATCTCAACCAGCGTCCTGTCATCAACTTTCACGCCTACGCGATAGCGATTGTGTTCTTGATTATTAGCGATAACATGTTTTGCGCACGCCTGAACACCAACACTTTGTACTCCTGTGACAGTTTGAAACGCGCCTTCACCGTTGAGGTATGGATCAGGTCCGAAGCTATTGGCGTATGAGACAGGTTACAAAGCATAGTGGTTCGGTTGTGACGAACCTCTCCCAGCCTCTTCCGGCTTTCGGATTGCGCATCTAAAGACGTTTTCATTGTACATTCCATCAGAGACCGACGATGAAAGACCTACGACGTCCATGGCCGGCCCAAGGAAAACCCTTGGATGGAGGTCAGCTGTGGCCATGCGCGAAGCGAGAGGTCACGCACTGTATCCCCTTGCCGCGAAACTCTTCTCCGAGCGCCTGGCCTCTCGCAAGCATGAGTCTCCTGCTGAACGTTGATGCAGCATTGATTCCTGCAGGGAATCCAGTTACACCTTTAGTCGATCTGACTCCAGCCGGTCCATCATTGAAGCATATGGAAGGAATGTCCAGGCGAGAGACAGCAGTCGTGTCACCACCACATCGGCCTAGATTTTCGTCGATGGGGACCTTTGACAAGAAGACTGAGGACATACGGAATGAACTCGATTGACCTGTACCCCTCACAATCCCAATCTTCTCTTCGATGGTCATTGCTGACGTTGTGGCATTCGCCAAGATGTAGCTGTCCTCCCAGGATCCTGATTGACGAGTCAATGTTACTTTAGCCGTTACCAGAGACAGAGGTTGTTCATGTACTCAGGACGAAACCATTGCATCGCGCAGCTAGCGGAGAGACGAGTAAAAGTGATATGAAAGACAGCATATCGAGTTTCGTCGTACACTGGCGGTTTGATGACGGTATATTTCAGAGCCTCCAGAGCAGAAATTTACTGGTCACTTACCTTCGACAGGGATCGGTTAAGAACCGTAAGCAGTTCTTATACATACCATGGCGAGTCCGTATAACGCACAATACTTGGAGTCTTAGTACTTGGTCTTTGTGGAACCGCACAGCCGCATGTCCCAATATGTTATCCAAGGACTTCTTATGGTACTGACTGGTAATGACTGCACTGGATAGCTTCACATGTAGCACAGTATTGACGGATAAAGAATTGAACAAGCGCGTGCCATCTTGGCATGTCCTAACTCCGATGGAATGCGCGGCCCTTCATCGGAGCACCGTTCGAAGCAGGGTCAAGCCATTTTTTTGCACTCCCGATTTGCGTGGGCAAGTACAACGTCTTCCAATGCCCCAAAGCTTCCGGTGTTCAAGTTCACTGCCTAAAAGCGAAACAGTCATCCTGATTTCTAATCCATGCTTTGACCGCCATGGGGTAAGTATCCCTCCGAGTCGGTGTCCACATCAGGAGGTCGTCACGCATTGCGGTTGTTTTGTTTGTGAAATTCTGTACATCTCTGCGTCTTTCACTCAGGACGTCCAGCTGACTTCTCGAGCTAGGACGTTGATCTAACTCGGCTATCACTGTCTCTTGTGCACAAGTGTACGACCATTGCCACTACGACACGTTGCTTTCCTCACTTCATAGGTATTACTATCCTATTCTCTGTTGCCTTTCTGTCTTGCTTTCCCCTCCCTTGCCGTGGTATCTCGCATTTATATACATGTATATCCCTATAATTGCAGATCCAGCTATGGCTGCATACTACGCCGCATGCTCCCTCACTCACGCACAAGTAAATGGCAGTAGTCTATGCTGATCTATTGTTTTCTAATTTGTTCAAAATAACGCGATCCATATTGATTGGGTTGCAGATCTACTCGTGGTCACTGGCGGCAAGATACCTACAATTCGACTCGGATATGGGACTCTTGACTTATGAGGACGTTCGAAATCTATGTGTGCGAATTCATTCGTTAAGTACTTGCCTCAGCATTGGTGACACAAGTAAAGTGGATTTCGTATGTATGCGCGTTGTAAAGCGTGTGAAATCTAACAGCCGAAACTCCTCAACAGCCGAAACTCCAAGTTCACTTCCGTCTGCAAATATCGAGCACTATACATTACTCTTAGGGAAAATGGGCGGTGTGCGTGGGAGGAATCACACCCTCGGGATCGTAACAAGTTTGAGTTCAACTTCAAGTTTCCGGACGAAGTCTCCATGTGGCACGCTGCGAAAACGATTTTTTTATATTCGGCAATGTATTTGAGAAGTTTCTTTCGAAAGTGATTATGAGCCATATCCCGCTATTGATGACAGTGTGTATATTCGCCCGATTGATGCTCACAATATTATGGGGTTTGAGGACTTCGTACTATGATGTATCCAATTTTACTGATTGAGTCTCGCAAGTGTCCCATCACAGCAAGCAGACTCATGAAGAGACTGAGTCAGCTTTAGTTCTTCGTTCTGGGGGTGCTTCCAAGGCCAGAGGATATGCTCATTCATGCAGCCATGGGTTCCAGACTCTGATCGTGCTTGAAAAGCGGCAGCGAAAGACCCCAGGTGTAAGTGTTCTGAAGGCCGAGAGAGAGACACTTTGCTGACATTCATTAAAACTTACGGAGCTGGAAGAGATCAGGGTGACTTCAGACGAGTAGATGTATGTGGACAACCTGGATTTGTTGTTCAGAAATACACAATAATTGTATCGGTTTCATTCAATGAAGGATTGTACAAATTATTAGCGACTAGAATGTACCCGTGAGCCGGATATCTCTAATCGAGGCGCCTACATAGACAGAGAATGTTCCCGATGGTTGGGCCCAAGTCTGACTTGAAGAGTCCCAAATGCTGCAAGAAAGTTAGATTGTAAGTTTGAGTCCTTCGTTTTACGGAAGAGTCTCAAGCTATACCTCATATCCCTTTGAAGAAGCGTCATGCTCACGATGGAGCTGGCACCAATATCCAAGTCAACTTCCTCAAATCCTCGCAAGACTTTGCTTGGCTCTCCTGCATCAGAAGGATAACCAAGGTATAATTGAGGCTTCTCTGCACCTGCGAAGGAGCCTGTGTTTGTCACTCTGAACTTGATAATTCGTGATGTTCCAGACGCAGAGATCGATAGATCAGAATAGGCAAACGTGGTGTATGATAACCCAAAACCAAACTCAAATCGTGGTATGATGCCTTGGGATTCCATGTAACGATAGTCAAGCAAGAGCTTTTCTTTGTAGTCGATCTAGAAAGTGCAAAGGCGCTATTATCCGAGTTAAACTTGGACAGCTCCACAACGTACTTCTGGAAATCCGAGGCTGGCATAGACAATAGTGGTACCATAGTCGTCTTCAGACTGCAAAAGAGACGATCAGGATGGAATGCACAAATGCGAACGTAATCACTCCATACATCTGCGATACTGAAAGGGAGTCGCCCACTTGGGTTATAATTGCCATATAGGACATCAACGATAGAAGGACCAGTCTGTTCTCCGGGCGCTCCGGCGTAGATGATGGCTGTGATATTTGGGTGCGTCGACCAAGGCATGTACACTGGTCCTACGGAGTGTACTACAACGATAGTGTTTTCATTCACCGCCGCGACTGCTTCTACCTATCATACGTGCATTAGGCGACCATGAGGAACATAACATAAGAACTTACCAAACTGCCGCCTTTATACCATAAATCCAAATCATTCCGATCGCCCTCGTTCCCGTCGACGATATCGTATGCCCCAAGCTCTCCACTCATACTATGGGGATGTGATAAGAAAATACAGAGACAGAGATCGTGGCCTACTGACGCATTGACAAAGACCAAAGCAACATCTTTCCCCTTGGTAGCAGCGGGTCCTGCACTCAAATCGTTCGAGAGTGAACACGTTACGTTCGCCGATATTCCAACGAAAGATGTGATTGCGTCAATAGGCGGGATGATGAATTCAAGCGAGTTTGATCCAGAGCCCCACCTAACGTCTCATCAGAACAAAAATTGGGAGAGGTATTCAAACTGACCCGATTGACATTGTTCCATCGTTGCATTCATTCAGGTCGTTACAATTCAAATTCGGTATCTTGGCATCCTGACCAATTACAGCAATCGTTTTTATTTTCGACGCTGCAAGGGGCAAACCACGTGTAGTTGTCCCTCTCAGTGTCCCCGGCATAGTCGTCCTGTTGTTCTTGAGAAGCACAACAGATGCAGAGGCGATCTCGCGTACAAGCGCTGTGTGCACATCCGATCGTACAGATACATTGAGGTTGCGAGAACCTGACCCGTCGGGCCGTTGGGCGTCGAAGTTGACGGGTGGATATCCCTTTAAGAGCCGGTCAACTGAAGCTAAAGATATTCAACACGGGTCTATGTACCGAGTCCTGACCTAATCGGTACCACGGTGTGAGTATGCGCGTGACCATCTGATTGAGCCTCTAATGTAGTCTCTTAGACAATGCTTTCTTTAGATTTTCACGACGAGACCTACATATTTTGAGACAAAGCCCAGGTCGATAGCAGGTTTCAGGCCAACGTATACACCACCTCCTGTTTTAGGTATAAGCACAAATATGGGGGCTGGTCTCAATGGCATACCGATGAGAATGAAGTCTCCTGGTTGTTCCATATCAAGCCCAGCATTTGCATTGTCGCTTGCAGAATCGTGCGTCGCACCCCAGTCACTGACGACATAACCTGTTTCCAGGGTTCTTTGACTTCAGATACCACAAAGGTAACGATAATTGGCATACCCTTGAACCCATTACGGCGAAGGAGTCCATTATCGCCAATCAAAGCGGCATTGTGACAACTGGATGTATCGTTGAATCGATTGTAGGCACACATGACGGATGCAACTCCTGCCTGTAGGAAATCCAGCTACACCAGCTTTGCAATGTCAAATCGTTCGACTTACCTCAATGCTCCTCAGGAAGGGATACCAGTATATCTCAGCCAGTGTTCGCTCGCCGACGTTTGCGCTCAGGCCGTAACGCCAGTGCTCTTGATTGTTAGCAATGAGATGCTTTGCGCATGCTTGAACACCAACGCTTTGTACTCCTGTAACCGTTTGGAATGCACCTTCGCCACTGAGGTACGGATCAGGCCCAAAGCTATTGGTGTATGAGACAGGTTATAAGGCCG
The DNA here is from genome assembly GCA_018851325.1 of Termitomyces sp. DKA19. Taxonomy (NCBI): domain Eukaryota; kingdom Fungi; phylum Basidiomycota; class Agaricomycetes; order Agaricales; family Lyophyllaceae; genus Termitomyces; species Termitomyces sp. DKA19. The sequence goes on from JABCKS010000015.1 coordinate 84,998, forward strand.
AGTAACTTGATTGTGACGAACCTCTCCCAACCTCTTCCAGCTTTTGGATTGCGCATCTAGAAAAATTTCGATGTATCCCAATCAGAGACCAACGAGGAAGGACCTACGATATCCATAGCCGGCCCAAGGAAGACACTGAGATGGTGGTCAGCTCCGGCCATGCATGAAGCAAGGTGTCATGTACTGTATCCCCTTGCCGCGGAACTCCTCTCCGAGCGCCTTGCCTCTCGCAAGCATGAGTCTTCTACTAAAAGTAGATGCAGCGTTTATTCCAGCAGGAAACCCAGTCACTCCTTTGCTCAATCTCACTCCAGCCGGTCCATCATTGAAACATATGGAAGGGACGCCGAGACGTGAGACGGCAGTCGTGTCGCCAACGCACCGGCCTGGCATATCATTGTTGAGGAGCTTGAGAGAAAGCAATTGGGAACGTACGAGCTGGATTCAGTTGTCCTGTACCTCTCACAATACCAATCTTCTCTTCGATTGTCATTGCTGATGCTGTGGCATTTGCCAAGGTGAAGCTATCCTCCCAGGACCCTGATCAACATAGTGATGTTACTCTTAGCTATCACAAAAAAAAACAGGTCGTTTAGTTACTGAGAACAAAGCCATTGGTCTGCACGGCTAGCCAGGAAGAGAATAAGAGTGGTATGAAGGGCAGCATCAACAGAGATAGGTGGGTTGGATCATATGAAAATTTAAATCAGACTTCTTATACAGATGTGAGGCAGTTTTCAAGGCTTGGACCTAGACATGTGGAGACCAGACACCGCGAGAGATTCTGCGATCTTTCAACCCGGCTCGATGCATAGTGTAGCTGGAGCCTTGAAGCAATGATCTATCACTGTTTGAAATCGAACACTCATGCAAGCCATTGAGCTATCTCGGTACCTCGAGTGCAGATTTGAAGGTGTTGGTTCGGAATTCAATGCGAGAAAGGCCAGATCACAGATATGATTATGCCATCAATGGCGATAGGGGCTTTGGAACCTTGACATTTTTTGACAGAATTAATTGTTCCGGTAGTGAATGGTTACCTCACAAAAAGTGCTTATGCATGTCCCTTGATCAGAAGATCGACTGATATTGATTATCTACCAAATATTACAGTTTCATGTAAACCGTATCAGGGCTTCAGTTCCAGGAAGGAAGGTTCTGAGAGAGTGGGAGAGACCCTACGCGTGCTAAACCTACCAATGTTCGGATCGAAGTTCTGTGGATTTCGAAACGACTAGAAAGTAAAGCATTGATAAGATAGACTGAGAGAGTTTCAAGAAGTACGGAACAACTCGAAGTGATATTAGAAGGTTCATCGAATGAAGGCACAGTACCCCTGCAGTCAAAGCTTCGTCACTACATATTTGATGCCATTTGTTCCAAGGTCAACGGCATCGTTGTACGTAGAAACTCAGCTCCGAATGTAAGGGGTGCATAGCAACACTCAAGAACGGAAGCGACTGAAACCGTCGCCGCATACTGAGGGGTGTGTGGGGAATGGAGAGAAGATGGACGAAAACCTCATACTGGAACATTATATATACATCGCAATAAATCGATGAAAATACCCCAGTGACCATATGACACTGTTGACCACGTGGGGCAAGGACCCTTCGGCAGAGCCCTCGCCGCGCTGAAGAGCTAACGGGGCGCAGCCACCCAAAAGGAGGAGTGCCCACAGCTGATAGGTTCAACAAAATTAAACTAGGTTCACAGGATTGTGAGATTGTCAGTATATCACAACTGAGCACACCATCAACCAACGACGTCACCCCCACTGTTCTATCTTTCACGGTTCGTCCCTCTTTGCCTACTCATGGCCGCGATACAAAGACACCATCAACCATTTCATTGTCACCTTCACACACACACACACACACACACACACACACACACACACACACCCACACAAATATCGTACTTGACACTCTACCCTCAGTCAATTATAATTGAACTGAGGGTGAATACTTTACACTATGATGGATACGCTAACGTAACTACCACGGAGAAAGTTACTTATTATATATCAGGTAGTCATGATTAGTCAATTATATTGAACTGAGGATAAAGTTCCGAGGTCTATGAAGTAGCCAAGGCTTTACTAGGTGTTATGAGCATACCTTCGGCATCGATGCTTGGTCTTAGTCTCAGTTTTATATATGTACATTACTTGTGCAGTTTAAATAAATTGTTATAATTACAATGCTACTGTCCAAGTATAAAATTATTAAGTGGGCCATGATGTTAAAACTCAATGTTAGTCCCAGTTCCAATTTTGCTGTTCATAGTTAGGACCATAGTTTTAAGACTTATTGCTTAGTCTCAGCCCTAACTTTGCTGTACTTAGTTAGTACCTTGATTCTAGAACTAAATGCTTAGTTCCAGTCTTAACTTTGCAATACTTAGTGAGGGCTGTAACTTCAAAACTCAATCCTTAGTCCTATCTCTAATTTTGCTGTACTTACTTTAATTCCAAAACTTGATGCTTAGTCCCAGTTTCAACTTTGCTATACTCAGTTGGGCCTTGATTTCAAAACTCAATACTCAGTTCCAGCACCAACTTTGCTGTGCTTAGTTATAGCCTTGATTTTGAAACTTAATGCTTAGTCTTATCCCTGGTTTTGCTATTCTCACTTAGGGCTTGAATTTTAAAACTTATTAGCTCCAGCACCAACTTTACTATACCTAGTTACTTAATACACTGACAGGTCTCACACCCCTCCACATAACATTTGACAAACTCCAACATCTTCAGCCAATAATAGTTCCTTGTGATGAGTGCCAATGTCTTTGCCTGTCCTGGGTGGCCTGCCAGAATCAAGTTGTGATACAACTGCAGCACCAACCTCTTCACTTCCTCATCATCTGGTATATATACCAGACCTTGGAACCACACCAGTCCCCTGTCCACCATGAAGTCCTTCAGCCTGAACTTCACCAATGCTGGCACCTCCTCTATGTGCCAAAGCACATGCAGTTTTGGGTCCTTTGGTGATGCCTCTCAGATCTTCAAAATACTTACATATGCCAAAATTGCCTGTGCTGCCACCACTTATTGCACCACCACCAACTTGCTGCACCTCACCACATCTACCACCACCTTCCATGCTCACTGCCTCCCCATCTTCTCATCTGTCAGCACCTGCTGTCCCACATTGTCCTGTACATCCACCAGTACTTCATAGTCAGGGCATTGAAACAGGCTATCTGGCCCAGTGCTCAGTCTTCCTGGCCTATAGTGAATCACAAACACAAAATGATTGAGCAAGATGCTCCACCATGCCTGCCATCTGTTGAGGTCCCATGCTAACATGAAGTATTCAAGGTTCCAGTGGTCTGAGAACACCTCAACTGGAAATAGTTTGCCCTCAAGGTAGGGCTGCCACACCTCAAATGCATGCACCACTGACAGCAACTCCTTATCATAGACATTATACTTTTGCTCTGCTGGTTGCAATGCCTTTGAAAAGAATACAACTGGTTTCCACTCCCTATCCTTCACTTTCTGTAACAGCACTGCCCCTACTGAAAAATCCAATGTATGTCTCCAGGCAAAATGCCACCTCTATGTCTGGCATTACAAGTACCAGTGCCTGTGCAAAAGCATGTTTCAGCCTATCAAACACTCTCTGCTCCTTCTTTCTCCACTGCCATGTACAATCCTTTCCCTTCAGCCTCTCCAGTGGTTGCACAATCATAGTGTAATCTTCAATAAAATACCTGTAGAAAATGCAGAAGCCTAAGAACTGATTGATGTGCCACAGGTTCTATGGTGTAAGCCACTTTGTTACTCCACTGACCTCAATGGGATCTACGCTCATACAGCCTGGAGTTATCTTCAATCTAAGTAGTTGACCTGCATCATATTGAACTAGCACTTCTCTGGCTTCAGAAAGAGATCAGCTTTGTGCAGGCACCTCAATACCTTCTGGATGTAGGCCTTATACTTCAATGGGTCCTTGGAGAAAATGATAATGTTGTCAAGATAGAGAACCACATAGACATTGATGAGATTATAGAACAACTCATTAATCATCTGTTAAAAGGCTGCCAGGGCATTGCAGAGCCCAAATTGCATGATAACAAACTCAAACTGGCTATAATGCATTTTAAAAAGAAATCTTTCACTTGTTGCCTATCTGGATCTGCATGTTGTAATACCCCCACCTCATATTCAATATAGTGAAAACCTTGGCTGCCTTTAGTCAATCCAACAGCTCATTAGTGAGAGGAATAGGGTATGCATCAGGTTTGGTGACTGCATTCAGGGCTCAGAAGTTGACTACAAGATACAAGGACCCATCCTTCTACTTTACAAAGAAGACTAAAGCCCCACATAGTGTACTTGAAGGCTAGATATGGCCCTTTGCAAGGTTGTTGTCAATAAACTGTTATAGCATCCACAGCTCAGCTGGTGCAACTTAGTAGAGCTTCCCCAGTGGGAAAACCTCTGCACTGTCAATAAGGTCAATGCTCAAGTCATGCTTTCAGTGTTGCAGCAGTTGGTCTGTATGATCCTTGCTGAACACATTCAAGAAATTGTGAAACTCTTCAGATACCAACTCCTCCACTAATTTTAGCACCCCCTTCTCTTCCTTTGCAGCTGCCACCTCCTGTGACACACTTCTTAACACCTTCATCCTTCCCTCTGCCTGCACCAGCCATGGACCTTCCTCACCTCTTACAGACTTCATATCCCATTGTTGCTCTAGATAGGCCACTGTACCTCATCTTACTTCCTGTACCTCAGTTTCTACCAATACCTTTGCTATTTCTGTATGCACTGCCTTCACTATAGCCATCTTCTGTCAATGCTGAAATCTCATTGTCCTTGTCCTCACATGCTTCAAGCCCCAAAAATGCTCCCATAGCACTGTTTTAACTACAAATACCTTGAGCATTGGTCTGGGTAGCATAGACCTCACCACCACTAACATGCATGTTGGTGCCAACCAGCATTGGTCTGGATAGCACAGACCCCACTGCTACTAACATGCATGTTGGTACCAACTCTAGTGCCACAGATATGCATGTATGTTGACAGTAATCCAACTCAAAATATACTGTGGAACAACCTCAGTCTATGTCTAGGTTATGGCAATGCAGCCAGCTGATGTCTAAGATGATGTTGTCATCCCTGAGGTCTGCCATGTTCAGCACCAGCATCTCTGTATGTTCATCAATTGTGGCATAGATGTGCACCTCCTTAGTAATCAACCCAGACTTAATTTCTGAGTTATTAATTGTCCTAAGCTATATTAGGTGCTTCTTGCAAATTGTTGGAATCTTCTATTTGTGCATAAACTATAGGTGCACAAAGCAACAGCTGGCCCTAGAGTCCACCATTGCCTGAATGTCAATCAGCACTGGGAATGATAGTGTAGGGTACAAGATGCTAAGTATGATAGGAAGTTTGAGTGCAGAATACAGGGACTGTGGCAACCTCACATGTATGACTGCTACTCATTGAGACAATGCATCTATGGTGCTCTTTATACCCTTGTCTTCCCTAGATGGGCTGTTGGCCAGCCTTAGGTCTATGCCCTAGTCATTACACATTAATCTCTCCATAGGGTTGCTAACATCTCCAAACATTGTTGAATCTTGTTTAGGCCAGCCTGAATCCATGATGTTATCTGCAATTGCATAGTAAGGTCTGCCTGGAGGAACCAGAGCTCCACCTTTGCCCTACACATCTCTGCTGTGGCTATGCCATTGGGCACCTTAGGCCCAGACATAGCAAGAAGGAAAGAAAAAATTGGAGTTCTATTTAATTGTTAGGCTGTTGTTTGCTAATTGCAGTATAGTGCTATAACTAGACTATCTACAAGATTTATTATAAGAGTATTAGATGGTATGTATAACATACTTGTTTATAAGACAAATAGAACTAAGGAAAATATATCTATGGTATGACTGACTACTGTAGCTCAGTAGTCATGTGCATGTAGGGCTACTAGTTTACCAGTTGAAGCTCCCTACCAGTCTATGGCAGTTGTATCTAGTGTGTAATATAGATAAACTGTTCCTAGCTCTAGAAGACTCCACTCCTAGTTGATGCTTAAAACTGCCACCAATGCCAGTGCTAGTCAATAATAAGGAGAAGTATGAGGTGGAGAAGATATTGAATAGCAGAGTGTTTTGAGAAAAGTTACAGTTCATACATTGATGCACATGCATTGACACATCAATGATAGCACATGACTTTAGGAGCAAAAGCAATTCTAGCAGCTACAAGGAGCTTCCAGACCTAAAGTAAGAAACTTGTTCTGCTGTAAGGGCAGCCTTTGGGGCTGTGGCTCAGTTATGCAGCTGGCAAAGGGAAATCCAAAGTCTATTTAGCACTATACTATGTCCATAAGTCTAACTACATACTTAGCAAAGGGAGATCCAAAGAGAATAAGTCCAAGGACTCTCTATGTCCAATGTGACACTCTAGGCCTCTGGACTTATGGAACTACTTATACAGTAGGATAGAGAGGTCATGTGCCATTATCAATACATTGATACACATGACTCAATGAGAGGGTAGCCCAGGCAAGGTGAGGTGAAGTGAGACAAACCCTAACCTCATAGACTGAAGTTATGTGCTATCATTGACATATTGATGTATATGCCTCAATGGAGAGGTAATAAAGAAATAGCTTCTGGGTAAGGTGAGAAGAAGTGAGGTGAGATAAGATGAGGTGAGGTAAGGTGAGATGAGATGATTTCTGATAAAGGCAGTGTTTGATCAGGTTTGAAGCACTAAGGTCATAGTATCAATTAGCAAACTTTGCTCTATAGCACTAGATATCAGAAATCAGCTCAAGACCACTATTATACTTAAGTAACTTACTCTTATCTTTGACTAGGCCCAAGGCACATTATTTGACCCAGGAGAGGCTTACATTGGGTCACTATCTCCTGGGAAGAAGCCTGTAGTTCTCATAGTTGCTAAGGATTCTCAGTCATTATGGTCTATTATAATGCTGATTGACAAACTAAGTAAAAATAGAATGCATCACAGATAGCAGCTCCCAGATTATATCCATGTCTGCTAAAATTGCTAATAACCTTAGCCTATCTTATAACCCTAGTCTTATTTCAAACATTAGAGTACTAACAGAACATTTGATGAATTGCTAGAACTTGCCTGTAACATACCCTGCACTATTAGCAACTTGACATGATATCTTTAGATCTGTCTATTATAGTTCCCTGCCTATAATATTCTGCTCAACTATCCCTTTGATATCCTGACAAGAAGTGTAGTCAATACTCTTAGCAACATTGAGACTATTGTCACTATTACTGATCCAAATTGTAGTATACAATGTACTATACTGATGTTTCCATATGCCAAATACAAAAGGAACAACTGCTAAAAGGTTTGCTATAAAACAGAACTACCCTGTTACTTTCATTGCTGAAGAGAATAGCAATAACACTAATAACATAGCAATAATCATCAGCTACAATCATTCAACTAGTTCTAGTAACATATATAGCTTCTTATGAATTGGACAAAGATATTCTACTTATAAAAACTTGCATATATACAGACTTTACCTCAGCCTACCTTTACATTACTACTTATGATCTTTTCTATTCTTTACTACCTTCACATTCTTACTTTGTTTTCACTGATTCTCCTATTCCTTTGATTCTTAGACAGACACTTTCTTTTAATACTACTGTTATGGACTTCACTCTCAAATCTGTTCAGATTCTCTTTCCCATACAACATGTTGCTACCAAACCCACTAAAAGAAAAGGTGTTCAAGAGAAGAAAAAACAAAAACCTGTTGCTATAAAGATTAAACCAGTTCTCAGCCACATTAGCAAAGATTTCAGAATAGATCAACATATCATTGGTAACTCTTTAGCTACTATACCAACACTTGACCTAAACACTTCATCATTTTGTACCAACCCAGCAATCCACTAACAACTGACTAGCAACATTTGTTAAAGACTACAATACTGGCTTCCTAACTAGTAACAAACTTAATATGCTCATAAATCTTGTCACTAAGTAAGAAAAGCCTTTCACTTAGAAAAATTCCAAATAAGGAAGTTTGCACCTGACCTTCTTTCCTTCAGTCCAAATACTGACTGTTCCCCACATTTTTTAGGTCCAGCATAATTACCCTATTGTGAGATTATCTATGACAAGATCAAGGCTGGCATCTATGAACCCTCAAACTCTGCTTACCAATGTTGCTGGTTTTGTGTTCTCAGAACAACAGTAAGCTCTGACTTGTACATAGTTTAAAGCTGCTAAATATGTCACTATCTGCCACTCTTATAACAGATCATGCATGTTACAACACATAGTATACAATTATTATTATTATATAAGTATTACTAATTATTCTTTATGTAATTAGTATATAAGTTGTGAGGTTACTTATGTAACCTCAAATAGTCTTTTTTGCACAACCATAGCCAGAATCAATAGATAGGTTAGTCTAGTACATGAAAGGCTTGGTAACAGCATTACATTTTTTTAAGTCAATCTATGTTGATGATCTTTGCTACAGCAGGCAACTGAACTTCCTCAAAAGGAGTTCTGACTTTACTATCTATGATTGTACTAGAACAGTCTCATTCCATTATAGTAGTGGGTGGGCATATCAATGTTCACAGAGAGAGGAGTTTCTGGGCATGATCCCAGAAACTTGGTGAGTGGAGCATCTCAGAGCACTCCACAGGGATTAGGAAGTGATGCCATATCATGTTGTGCCATGAGTGTGGGGGGTGGAGGAATGCCAGAAGGCCTTTTTTCTGTTACACCCAGTTGACCATCCAATGATGGTCAACAATCTGTATAAGGCAGAGAGACTAGAACAGTCTCTTCCAGTGTGCATTACATGGTGAGCCAAACTGAGCTACAAGAGAACTCCATAGTTGGAACTGTGCAACCTCAGCACACCTTGACAGGTGTGCAGGGTACCTATAGGAAACTCTATATAGAGGAGCCAGCTCCATTGTAAGCTGGCCCATCATCAGGTTTAGGGAGGAGAACAACATTCTTAGCCTACATTGAGACAGTTCTTGAGGAAGCACCTGATACTTCAGATACAGATTGTGAAGTGGGTCTGAGTGAGGTTCTCAACTGGAGAGTTCTCACATTCTGGAGGGATCATGTGGAGGTTCCCAAAGCTTCTACTAGACAATGGTTACTCGCCAGAGTGGCTAAACATATCGTGATTCAGCAAAGTTTAGGGGATAATATTATTCCCAAGGCCCCTGAAGAGTTCATTGAACTCTACATTGACTTCCTGAAACAAGAGGTAAAAGAATACCTCCAGAGGAAACAGCTTTAAGGATCTCAAGTATCTTTGAAGTGGCCATCTCCTTTGTCCAAGAAGGACAAACCATTGTTATCTCTGGTCAATGAAGCCTTTTCAATGCTTTAAGCTCCTCAACAGTCAGGGGAAACTTCCCAGGATAATGTGGTCAGATAGGCTGCAATGGAGCATCAGAGAAGAGTAGCATTAGAAACAATCATTCCTAATGAAGCTGCATTGACTGAGGGAGGATCTGTATTCACAGCAGATCCTAATTGTGCTTCAATATGGCATAATATAACTCAATGACAGGGCTTAATGTGGAATGACTAGGTTGTTCTACAGAAGTTCTAGCAGGGAGATTTGAAAAACTATGGTCAGTCTTTTGTAGAAGATCAGGGTGTCAGATTCTAGGAAAACATTCCCATTGACACTTGAAATGTGAGTGGAGTTCAACCAGAACTCCGTCCAACTATGAAGCGGGAGGAAGGTGAGATTCACCCTGGAGCTTCTGAGACTCAAAGGGGATCTCCCCAACCTGTGCCAGCCACAGTGAATCTACTAACACACTTGGGAAGTGTGGTGGTGGATTCAAAAATGGCCAATGTTAGCCACACTAGACAGTCATACCCTCAAGAGAGTATGGAGTTGCAGCAGCCAAGGAGGGTTGAGATGCCTCCTCAGCATTGTGGGCAATTTGCCACTCCTGGAGTGGAAGAAACATATAAGTTTTATAGGCAGACAATGCACAATCATCTACAAGCAACTATTGAACAGCTTTTAGCTGTTCAAATAGTGATACTGGAAGGAGTAAAAGGTAAACAATCTGAATCTCTGAAGGTCATTACTCCTTGTATGGGATCCTCTAAGTTCAGTGAACTTGAAGACTGGCTAATGAGTGTGTGTATAAATTATGCAATAGCTCAGCTAGGTGGAGAGGAATGAGAACATGGAGAAGTTCTTGCTCTTATAGGTTATTTGAGTGCTTCAGCACTCAAATAGTATCTATGCCATGTAATACATGTAAATCAGGCACAGGCATACTGGACATTTGAGGATGTGGTCCTCAGTCTGTACAATTGTTTTATTCAACCATCTACAATACAGGATGCTTATGATACATTCTGCAGAGTTAGGTATACAGTTGAAGAGGGTGTGCAGAGCTTCTATGATGCCCTGCTGGATCAAGCTCAGAATGTGGCTGTGTTTCCCAATGAATTCACAATCTGAGAGTGATTCTTGGAGGGTATTCCCTCTGATATTCTTGTTGCTCTCATACATAATGGGGGACTAGCCCTGGAAGTGAATACTATAGAGGAATCTGATTCCAAGGCTAGAGCCTATAAGAGCAGTTGGAAGACTGCTGCACACTATTTGGAGTGCAGCAAGAACTGTACAGGATATACTGTTGCAGTACCCCATAAGCAAAGTGAGGATCAGCCACCAAGGCAAGAGGTTTCTTGAGGACCTTATGCACTGATAAGACCTAGGGTGACTCAGTTATCACCCTGAGGCCCAGGGTGTAGTGCCCTAGGGCAAGGAGCACTGTCAAAACCTTGACAGGTGGTAGGTGAGCCAGGGCCAAAAGGGGCAACCAATGCTGTTGGTCAACTCCCTCAGGATATAACAATTCCAACCACTTGCTACAACTGTGGCAAGAAGGGCCATTTTGCTTGGGACTGTTGGAAGCCATGTAAAGCAGCTCCACAAGGGCATGTACATACAGTGCACACAGTGGCACCATCCAAAATACCTGAGGAAGAATCAGATTCAGATAGTGCTCAGGATCAGGGATCTGGTGATAAGGCTGATGCATCTGAATTAGGGTTTCTGCCTCAGGATGAATATGTCAAATTAGAGACATATGATAATAAGTACTATACTCATGATAGTGATAGTGAGGGAATCCATGCTTTCACTGATTATGGACCTGGGGATGATCCACAGGAAGATTGTCCTAACCAAGTGCAAATGTGCAAGGTGAAATTATTGGCAGACAAGTCTGCTATGGAGTGACCAGTGGTACTGGTTGCAAATAAGGAGTGTCTGGTAACCTGGGTAGAGGTTAACAGTCATCAAGCATGGATGCTTTGGGATTTGGAGAGCACTACATCAGGGCTTACCCCATCTTTTGCACACATCACTGGGGTTCAAGTGGCTGCATTAGCTACTCCAATTACCCTACAGCTAGGAATGATTGGCAGTTGTTCCATTGTAAATTATGGTACACAAGTGACCATAAAAGTGCTGATGGAGTACAGTAACATCTATATGGACATTGCAAACTTCAACTAGTACAATATGATTATTGGCACTCCTTTTATGAGGGAACATAAAGTTCAATTGGACTTTAACAATGATCAAGTGATCATTGATGGAGTGGTAACACCAGCACAAAGGCTAGGGTTGGATAAGGCTAATGGATGCCTGCAGTATTTCCAGACTATGGAAAAGCATTGTAATGACAAGAGTCCATGATGTGTGGCCAGTAGTGGGCCTTCCCTCAGTAGAGAATGCACAGAGTTGATAGAGGTACAGGCTGGAAGCACTGGACTACTACAGACTAGTACACCCCTGGAAGTAAGTGAGGAGAGTAATACTCCTCACAAAAGGGGGAAGGGGAGCAGAGCTGGAGAGGCTCAGAGAGCTTCAAAGCAACTAGCATCAGCCAGTGTCTGACTTTGACTGGTTAAGATTGAGCCCAGTAGAAAGATTTGGGACATGCTAGTGCCCAAGTATGCAAGGAAATGGGACCTTGACCCATGAATGCTACAAGAGTGGAATCAGGGTCATGATAGACCTGAGTGTGTGGGAAGCTCCCAAAAGGGTGGGGACTTTTGGAGAGGTATTCTAGTGTGTTATCCTGGAGGAGATTTTGGAACTGCAAGAGTTTTGTTGGGTTCCTATGCCAGGAGGAGAGTTGAAGAATTGACTCAATATACCAGATGAGTGTGAAATTTGTCTGGTGGCCCTACAAGAGAAGTACAAATGCAGTAACACCATTCATAAGGGAACCAAGGATCAATGGATTCCTTGGAATCATAGAGAGAAGGATTGGGCTGTGGAGCCTAGGTTGATGTGAGATGATATTCTGCATCTAAGGCAGCAGTGGTACAAATGGTACCACAATATTGTAAATAGTACCAAGGAGGAGCTTCCTCTGTGGAGAGAGGTTAATCATGGGATTAACCTCATTGACAAGTTGAAAAGGTACTCATACTTTATGCCATGGTGTCCACAATCCCTTCAGGACCAGCTCAGAGCAAAAATTGATCACTATGTGTGGGCAAAATGTTGGGAGCCATGTGTGGCCAATCAGGCTGCACCCCTTCTATGTATTCCAAAGAAGGATGGAACATTGCAAATGGCTTTAGATGCTTGCCAGCATAATGACAATACAGTTAAGGACATGATGCCCTTACCTGATCAGGAGGTCATATGCAAAGATGTAGCTCATGCAAGAGTGAAGTCAAAAATTGACCTCACTGATGCATATGAGCAGGTATGGATATGTCTGTTAGACATACCCAAAACTGCATTTATAACTATTACAGGAATGTATTATAGCCATATTATGCAGATTGGAGACTGTAATGCTCCAGCTACATTCCAGCATCTAATGATGTCCATCTTTTGAGAT
>JABCKS010000016.1:0-94253 GCA_018851325.1 Termitomyces sp. DKA19
TATTTTGGCAGAAATCAAGGTAGATAGTCATTAATGATGTATATTACGTCCATTATTACTATAAACAAGCCTCGAAATAGCCCCTACAGCGGCCCCTCTCATACTCGATAACCCCTTATAACCCATACTCTCTGGCTTCCACGGAGGGGCCATCGGTTATAAGAGGTTCGACTGTAGTGATGTTAGCCCTTGATGCCATGATGAACCAACTTGGACAACATTCTCTTCATGGACCCACAAGAGCATGAGATTCCAATTCGCCCATTGAAGCAGACTGTGATGGACATTTATGATGCCAGACGTGCAATAATGGTACACACACAAGTCGTGAATACTGTGAGATATAAGGTATTCGTGCTAGTAGAGTACATGCAAAGGAACTGGAAAGTCAATGATGGGCGGTATGACTACGCAACGATGGTATTAATGTTTCACAAAAAGCGCATTCGTGAATGTTAAGGTCTATGATGTTGAACCTTGTGGTGGCCCTATATGATGTTTGGCCACTTGAGCTTCAGTCCTTCCAGCCAGCGCAGATAGAGGAGCTCCGCAATCGGTGACTTCTTCGCTGGAACATCATGAGGGTCTGGTGAGACGGAAGGGGAAGCCGACCCTGTAGAGAGCGGAAGACCGGCAACATCGTCGACCTCCTCTGTGACAACAAGTCCCCGTGAAGTCATCTCACTCCTGCGGGTGATACGCTTATGTGGGAACAGGTTCCGAGAAGTCTGGATACATTGACGTATAGCTTGGTTGCTGAAAATAAAGGTTAGTATGGTTTAATTGCATTCATAAAGAAAACAGTACTCGTTGATGCCAGACAAAATGTCAAGAATGACATTGTATGTAAGCTCGGGGTTTGCCTCCTTCAATTCAAGGAAGCCCCGGGATAACATGCTAAGCGACTCAATCTCCCGTGCATCCATGTCATCCCGAATTGCCTGTGCGAGAAAGGAACTATTATCTCCTAGTGCTCAATATTAGCATGTTTAGGTTGACTGACATTCTGGAGGATAGGAAGTAAAACTTCATCCACGAGAGCCGAACCGGCCTTCTCGACTTGGTTCAGCGTAGGTCCATGGGAGGCCAGAGAAGTCGAATTGCCGTCCTTACGCATACTGCCAGTAGACTCGGCCGACAGCCATGAAGAGCTAGCAAGATTGGCTTTCTTTGTGCCCACTCTGGTACCAATGTGGCCTTCCCGTGATATTGTCCCGGTACTTTCCACTGACACCCTCGCCGAGTGAGACGTTCGACTATTGGATTGCACTATGCCAGTGTAAGTTGGGGGCGCACCAAGCAAAGCTTCAGCTTCCGCATCGTCAAGATCTTCAGAAGCTGCGTCTGGAGTACCCTCCTCGGAAGAAAGGAGTTCCGACACTGCTTTTGTAGAAGAAGGTACATGGGGAGGTTTAATGATAACTGTGGAGTGGGCTGCTTGATAATTCGCTCTAATCCCAACCACTTTGGGGTCACCCCTTTTGGCTACTGCCTCTGTATCAGTAGACCCATGAACTTCATCTGCATCAGACACTATCCCAAGGGGCACGTCCAAATCCTTTGCCATGGTACGGCAAGTCCCCATTGCAGAGGAAGACTTGATGGTATCAAAATTCCAGTCACTTCGCACCGTGTCCCACGCTTGACTCTGTCTGATTGACGATTGATACATCTGTGGTCCCTCTTTGTCCGGCGAACGCGCACAATACTCTTGATATCGTTCAATAAGCTCTGTTAGATATGAGGTTTGCTGGGCATTGTGAATGAATTCGTGTTGCAAAAGCTCCTTGGCTGTTGGACGCTGCGTGGCAGCGTTCGTCAGTCAGGACAGAGGCGTAGGCATGCATGACTTACTGCACTAGGGTCTTTCGTTAGACATTGTGCTACGAAGTCCTTGAACACCGCTGAGAACGAGCCTTCCAAGACAGGGGGCTTTGCTTTAGGGATGAGGAAGAGGACACGCATTGGATGGTACTCTGCCAATGGCGGCTCTCCTTTCGCCATCTCGATAGCAGTAATACCTAGACTCCACATATCCGCCTTTGCATCATATCCCGCTTGACGAATCACTTCTGGTGCCATCCAAAATGGAGTTCCTACGAAGGTATGTCGCAAAGTGCTCGTAAGTTGTGCAGCGACTCCAAAGTCAGCCAGCTTCACTTTGCCGGACGATGAAAGTAATACATTGGCAGCTTTGATGTCGCGGTGTATGGTGCCCTCTGTGTGAAGATAGTCGAGGCCTAACAATAGTTCACGGCATATGACTGCGATATGGGCCTCAGAGAAGTTCCCCGCTTTCAGAAGATCTAGACACGAGCCTCCTGCGAGGAATTCCATGACGATCCAGAGCTTGTAAGAGATAACGAAAGAACCATAGTATCGAGTGACGTATTCAGAATCACATTGAGCCAGACTTGCGATTTCTTGTTGTATCTCAGAGATATCCTCATCTGAATCTTCTAGATCTAAAAGGGAAAATATTCAATCGTGCTGCCACCCATGATTTTCTGAAACAAACCAATTTGTTTGATGGCTACAACCTGTTTGTTCTCATTATGTATGGCCTTGTAAACCGTTCCAAAACTTCCAGTTCCGAGCTTCTCGAGTAATGTATATTGGCTTGCAGGATTGTTGCTTGGGACCGGGTGAAACTCTTGGCGGCGGGGCTCGTGTTCTGCCTGAGGAGACGAGGGAGGAGAACGAGCAAATACTTTTGACTACGAATAAAAGACATGGTCAATTTCGCTCCTTGCTGGAAGTGCGACATGAGGGTTGAGGCAAGGAAAGAGCTTGAAGAAGACCACAAAACTTGGTCTTACGGCTTTGGCACATGTGCAACACCATAAAGGTAATAATGCCAGTCATCAAAGATGGGGAAGCAAAGAGTGGATGTGAACCATCACCCCGGATCTGGATGGACTCACCATAAAATTGTTAAAAAATCGTGAAAGGTCGTAATGAATAGATACAAACAAAGAGTTCTCGTCAATCGCGGGACTGCAAGAATTCTGGAAGGATATCGACGCAGGAGTGCGTCGAACACACTGGGATTCGAAGCTGATTGAAAACAAACCCAAATCACACACAACGATCTTTCATATGACTCTAATGGCGGCCTGTCGTCAAGAATGAATAGATTGGAGTAGTGACGATGACAAAGTTATTTGCGTTAATGAGAACAACCAACGTGCATGTAATCTCAATTTCTCACAACATATCAGACGTAGGATTGCAGCATATTGGCATGAGCCCATAAGCATTGATGCCGCATACAGAAAACAAAGTAGGAAAGAATCTCCGGCATGAATGCGACTAGCCCCAGTGTACACCAAACACCCATATCGCTCATGCCTTGACAGCGTACTTCCTTATCGGGAAGTTGGCATCCTTCTTTCTTTGCTTGAGGGTCTTGAGCGACGCCTCATGCTGTGGGGAAAAACACAATCAGTATGGGTTCGATTCGAGATGAGACTATTGCTCACCTTGGTCAGACGCCGCCTGATCGCACGTGTCTTCTTAGGGCGGAGGTCGAGAGGAAGGTAGCTCTTGTTTTTGTAGTACTCCCGAAGATTTTGACGGGCCTTCTGGTTGATCACGGTCAGCACGCGGGCGATTGATTTGCGGACGGTGGCACTAGCAACTTGGATGAGATAGATGCGAGAGCAGAAACAAGACTCGTACTCACATCTTTGTAAGCTTCGACGCTGAGCCTCCGGCAATTTTCTGTACCCGCAGAGTCAGGAGCTCAGTCTTCAGCTCCTGGAGCTGCTTGTGCAAGTCATTCTTCGACCTAATTTCAACCCTGTTAACGTCTTCTTCCGTTCAACTCTAAACTGCGCACTTGGATTGGAGTTCGTAAGCCTTGACTTTGCCGGGCATTTTGGTGGGGGGGAATCTGAGGAAAGTAAGAGCGGAAATCGTCAGACAGGTCTGCAGCCGACCAAAGAACGGAGAGGAAGCAAAGTTACCTTGAGGAACGTCCGTAGCGATCACCAGACTTGGACAGTACAATTTGTGTCCCAAACCTTATTTCGAGGAACTGTATCGTCGTTCCCACGGAACATTACATAATACGCCAAAGATCTAATCTAATCTATGACCATTTCTCTCGACCAAACTTTCGAATTTCACTAGTTCACCTCCAAAGATGTCCAGTGCACTGCGAAACATATAAGTGAGATGTTTACTCCGAGATCAAATGAAATGGACACACGACATACCTTCCGTATGTGAGATCAACGCGCCCTTCAGATAGCTGTTCCACTAGATCGAGATCCCCAATGTCTAGATGACCAAGTATATCAGGACATTTGCACCTTGACTGAACTCTCTTACATACCCTTTGCACCACCTGCATAGGTAGTAGGTATTCGTACCCATTGTCCGAGTTCTGTGCAATCTGAGTCCCGGTACACCTTCATTATAACAACGATCTTACTTTTAACCAATTCCTCGTCAATACCTTGACACAGACCCTCCACGTCTGCTGCATGGATTAAGAACTCGCTGCAGGTTGAAGTCAGAATATCGAACGAGATGAAGTTCCATTAGGGAGTCAACCTGCAGTATTTGGATAACTGATGGAGCGATTCTAGAGGATGATAAGCTGACAGTTCCTTTCAAGCGAAACTGCGTACGCACCTTCGGATACCTCCATGTCTGTTATATCTTGCCATTTGTTCATTGCCACAAGCCATTTATCTCCTCTCCGTCGACAACTAGATCCAGTTCTTGATAAACAAAGCACATGTCGGCCGTACTTGTGAAGCACTTGCCTCACATCCACAACTAGTCTCTCCTTCCCGACAGCAGAAGATACCTTCTTCAAGCGTTCCAACGAGAATTTGGCGCCAGGGAAGAGGTACGAAGTGACGATCACCTGCAAAGTATTCAAACATATCAGTCAGTCGAACAGAAACTAGATGGCAAGTCACGCACTTTACTAGCCCCCGCATCGATCCACTCCTGAGCATTCTCGTCATTTATACCGCCTCCGATTTGAAGACCTCCTGGCCAAGCCGCCAATGCTTCCCGAGCGGCAGCGTCATTCCCCGGCCCGAGTTTAATAACATGTCCGCCCTCGAGGTCATTATCTCTGTACAATCGCGCAAAGTCACCTGGAGACTGGCTGAGCCATGCCAAATGGTAAAGAACACCCTGTAGCAAAATAGAACATCTACTGTGACGGACCTCGCTACATAATTCGTTTTCAAAGTCTCAGGAGAGGCATCAGAAAGGGTTCCGCCAACAATTTGTTTAACTTGTCCATCATGCAAGTCAATACAGGGCCGAAAAACGCTATGCCTCGTGGATTGCATTTGATGAATAGCAGTTAGGAAGTGAAAGGTTGCAACAGAGGCTAATTGTCGCCTCGGCGCACATGACGTCGACTCGATTGTTCGTGATCACACAACAATATATCCTTGATTGATCTCTGTTGGTCTTTTAAAAGTTACAAAGCGATTGACTAGTATGAATGCATTGCAAGGTATATGTCAAGCGGCTCGCTACGTGTTTGACATCGGCTCAGAGCTGGCAAGTGGGTAGTTAGTATTCCATAGATTGCTCCAGGATCCTCGCCAGATGTTCTCTCCCATCCGCACCCACAACATCGCCGATCCCAGGTGCAAGATCCAAAACGCGTCGCTGGGGAAGAGTACCTTCGACGAGCATGTCCAGATCGCTCGTATTATACCTAAACAACAGACGTAATACTGTCAACCCAGTCCAATTGTGATATTACATTAGAATAAGTCTCACCCGATAGCTTTCAGGCCACGGGGTACACCGAGGCCATCGAGGAATCGAGCAATTGCTTCATAAAGATGAGCTCCAACATCTCTGTCCGGAATGCTGGTCATTGAGGGATCGGTCACATTAGCCTTGGTGAAAATTGCCAGGGCCTCGCGATGACGATCCGGTGACGAAGGAGCAGTGAATTGGAACACTCGAGTCAATGAGCACCAAAATGTCTGTGGTGGGCAAAAGGGAGGTCATACCTGCTGGTCCGGTAAGAGCAACACTAGTCAGGTAAAAATGAGAAGTATATAATGAATATCCGATCAAAGAATCTGACCTGATTCCATGAGGAATTATAGGAAGGTTGGTCACATAACCTGGATGTTTGTACTTTGGCCCTTTTTTATTGAGGCCGGAAATCTAAGGAAGCACATTAGAGATCCTTCTATCATGTCTTTATTCTACCAACGGGGTAGCTCATGCCGTGACAAAGATGGACCCCGGCATTTCCAAAACCAATTCCAGCGAACGAGGATGCCAATCTAAAGTAGAAAAATGTATAAGTGACACTAGAAAGAGTTACAGTTTAGGAAACGTACAACATCTGTCTTCTAGCCTCCGTGTCGTCGCGGTTCTTGGCGATACGTGGAAGGTACTTTACAGTTGTACGCAGTGCCCAGAGCGAGAAGATATCGGCAACCGGGTTACTTCCTTGATACGCTGGCCTCAAAATGGGGTTAGCAGGTCGTGGAGTACGTTCGGTATAACTTTCGACCATAATAAGCTGAATGAATGTGAAGAAAATATCCTTCACATACGGGATAGCGGTGTAGCTTTCCAGACTGTGGAACAAGACGTCAAGTCCAGAGCTGATATGCACCGCAGTTGGGCACGATTCAGTGTTGTGAGTATCCTATCATGATTCGACTGAGTTTCAGAGAAGAGTAAAGTGCGCAAACTTACAACTATACCCAGTACAGGTTTCATTGCACGATTGGCAATGCCTGTTTTGAACGACCGGGACGTAATATCAAGGATGGCAGTCCCGGTGGTTTCCGAGCCTGTCCCTGCAGTTGTTGGCACTGCTATGAGAGGGAGGAGACTTTGAGATATAGGCAGACCCTTCCCAACGGGTGCATTGACAAAGTCCATAAGGTCTGCATCCTTGTAAACGGTGAAACTGCAGTCGAGGGGGAGTGTACAGCTGTCACACAAACAAGATATCATTTGGCTCACAGATTGGCAGCTTTCGCGGTGTCAATAACGCTTCCACCACCCACGCTGTGTGATATTAAGTAAGACGTGTGGATTTGAGTAGTGCTTCAAGTTACATACGCCAAGAAGTGGCTGAAATTGTGTTTCCTAGCCCAGGATATAGCCTCACGCCAGCTATCTTCAGTAGGTTCTGCTACGACTTGATCAAAAATCTCGAATGGGAGGTCGGATTGTGCTTCAAGCGAGGCAACAGCCTGAGAAATGCTCAGTCAATATGCCTGAGTAAGCTCGGACAGCTCTTACAACTTGCATAGGGCGCAGCTTTGCCACATTAGGGTCTGTAAAAACGCCAACCTGCTGCAGCGTAAGCATACATGTTAACAACATCTTGTAAAACTCAACAATGTACTTTTCGTGCTTTCAGGTTCTTGAAGTCCATTCCCACCTCGGCAGTGACACCGTCTCCAAACCTTAGGTTTGATGCAGCAACCTCAGTGAGGTGTGTAAATACATATAAGGCGATATTATAGAAGTTTGTATACTTCGAACGCATATTCTTTCTCGACTTGGTTCACAGGGATCCCAAAGTTTCTAAGTTGTGTGAGGGCGGTCAATTGTCCTGTGTGCGAATGGGAATGAGAAGGGCTATGGCACGGACACGAGGTGTGTTGGCTAGCATTGATAAGACGAAGAATTGTACTCCTGGAAGCAGCCATATTCTCGAGGTAAGAAGTAGCTATACTTCCCCGGACTTTTCGGCAACGCGTTCCGGAACTATTTGTGTAAAAGCCGCAACCACGTGCCCGATCGCCCCTTGGCAGATATGGCAAATGCTAATTCTGGGTCCGTTTTACATAGCTGGCAACTCAAGATAATTGACGCGGAGAGATTTCACTATATAGCCATAAAGAACAATACATCTTTCTCCGTGCATCTAACTTGACATTTGGACAACGTTCGTATTTATTTACAAACCATGCGACCAGGCACCCGGCCGCGGGAGGAAAATCTTACTTCTCAGGGTGATGGCCTTTACTAGCCACCACAAAAAGGCAAATAAGCACAGTCGAAGACGTCCACGTATACGAAAAACTTCTAATTTCGTTGAGCATTATACGTTCAGTACTAGCTCCCGCTGCTCATAATTATATAATGATAGATTTGCCAATGTTATACATATATCACTTTGGATATGGATCAATTGCAACAAACAAGAGGAGCTGTTGTAACAGACATCCATTCTGTTGGGACAATTTGATCTGCCCCGTTCCTGTCCTGTCCTTCTCTTTCCCCAGTCACTCGTTCAACTACAGTCTTTAAAGGCTCAGGGCAGGCCGAGGTTGTCCCTCATGAAACTCCCGCTGGCGTTGGGTTTACTCGCTGTCTCCACATCGGCATATCGAGTGCCCTTCAAGCAGTACAAGCAGCGCCCAACTCTTCAGCGAAGAGCAACAGATGTTGCCTCAGGCTCCCAACTATCTGTCCTCGCAGCGACAGACGATAATAGTCTTGATTTAAAGTGTGTTTTATTCTCTGACTATGTTCAAACGGATTCTGCTGAAGCTCTTTCCTCAAGTACTGTGCATGACTTGATTTACATGGCAGATGTGAGGCAGAAAAGCTTATTTGACGTTTTCGGAAGCGCTGAATTTAATACATGAAAGATGGTTGTAGGGGGAATCAGTGAGTCGCAGCATCTCTTTTGGCCATTTCTTATTATTCACCTTGATTCAGATTACACCGTTCAGCTGGATACCGGTTCATCTGACCTCTGGATAAAAGGCGCTATGACCCCTCTACCCAACTCGAAGCAAACGGTACATATTCAATTTTTCATTGATGTTTCATCCGCAACTAAGACTTCCTTCCTGCCACAGTCAATAACATATAACCTGACAGTGCGCATGCCGGTGACCTTTTGTAGATATTGACCACAATTTCTCGTCAGTATGCTATTGGTTGGGTTTACGGGCACGTTGCATATGCACCCGTGGAATTTGCGGAGTATGTCACCAGTATCGTCTGACTCTTTTGGTGGCTACTAACATTTACCCTCAGCCTTTCTATACCTTCTCAGGCCTTGTTGGATGTATCTTCGGCACAGAATCCCACCCTCGGTTATGGAGGGAACGGTCTCGTTGGGCTCGGCTTCACCTCACTTTCCACCATCGACGCTCTCGTGAACCACACAGGTGCATCCACAGGACGAAGCTTGCTCTACAATATGTTTGCGGCGAATCCGAAGGAGCCCAATTTCCTATCATTTACACTCCAAAGAAGTTCAGAGGCTAACGGTGAAATTCAAGGCATATTTTCTATCGGTGAGTTTTACTGTTTTGTTACCTTTGAGAGTCGGTCGATGACATGACTAGGTGAATATGAACCTGAATACACTGCGGTGATGAATCAAACCGCTATTCCCACCTGGCCGGTTAAATCACCCAAACGGTGGGATGTTTTACTTGACGCTGTGATCATAAACCACGCGAATGATACCATTGTCTTGCCGACGACTGATGTCGTAGGTGCTCCTACGAACAAAGCTGTCGTTCTTATGGACAGCGGTTCGTCCTTCACGTCAGTAAATACTCCTAATTGCCGTTTCATTGGTTTTATCTGACTTGAAACGAATCAATAGTTACGCTCCCAAAGCGATCTGTGATGCTATATACGGCGGGATCTCTGGAGCGAAATTCGATTCTGCCTCAGGTCAATGGATCGTTCCTTGTGATTTCGAGATCGACATGGCATTGCAAATTGGGTAAATTGCTGACAGTCACAAAATTAGCGTTCCTGATACCTATTTTTGGCATAGTGGTCAAGTCTTCCCTGTTCATCCTTTAGATGTAACTCCATCAGGCCTAGCAAGCAATGGGGTCTGTGTTGGCTCCTTCGTACCTCAATCGGTTTCCGTTGGTGCCGGAGAATTGTGCGTTCTATTTTATGAGGTCGAATTAAATGATGGCCAACCGCATTATACAGCGACTGGCTGATTGGCGACAACTTCCTCCGTTCAGTCTATTCTATATATGACTTTGGAGACTTCGATGAGTCGGGCAACATGGGGAACCCATACATGAAGTTGCTATCCCTGGTTGACCCTGGCCAAGCGTCCATAGAATTCACGAGCGCCCGGGGTGGGACGCCGAAAACTAACATTACCTACCAAGGGCTCAATGGTGCGGCTGCGATGCCCTCGTTCAACATTTCTGCAGATATGACCGAAACTCTGGAGAGAATCGGCCGCTACCTTCCTGCAATGCTGGCCGTGGTCACACTCAATGCCCTTATTCTCGTCATCATGGCTATCGTGGGCTTAGTCGTCTGGTGTCGAAGACGTTCTCCCAAAAATAAACGAAGGGCCAATGGACGGCTGAGTCCCATGCCTATGAACCCAAGGCACAGTTACGTTGTCGGATCTGGTCTCCCTCCTCCAGACCCATCACATGTTTATGAACCAGTCTCGACAGTTGGGGACGATGGTTCTGCCAGGACACCAAGGAGTCACCAGGGTATTCCATCGTCTTCTAGGGATGTATTTGCCTCGCCGAACTACAGAGATAGTTACATGTCCGGAGCCAGTGGTCTTCCTTCCCCAATGCAACCCAATGTGACCTCTCCGGATGCGACGGTCGCGCCAGAGGATATGCCTTTCTCGACCGCGAGGCTCAACCGTGGACGGCATAGTTACATGACTGGTCTTCCTTCTCCAACACGTCCCCACGTGTACGAGCCAGTGTCAATGGCTTTGACGGAGGATACTTTTGTCCCACCCTTACCACCGTTCCTCAATGCCGAAGGATCAAAGATGGTGCCAGGCGATAGGCCCAAATCCATCGCTTAGTTTGCCCTTCTGACAATCGAATGTCCATCCTATCCTTGATTCTTGTAGTATATATCTGCCGTCAGATACTGGTATTATCATTTGCTCCGTTGATGATTCTCATTGGATACCTCTCTCACACCAACTCACTGGTCTTTCCCTCTCTTGGATAACATGTTCCCGGTGTTGTATGCTATCATGGACTTTCTGACGGTGGGTGACAGGCACGAGTTATTAGATGTATATAGAGATCTCTAGTCATTATAGCGATTTCCTGTACTTTGGTAATTTAGTCTCTTCCCCCTTTGGCCAATGTTTCACCGTTGTGGGTATAAAGTCTGACTGCTCCGTCTTCGCCCTTTTCATGTACTGTGCTGCAGCATCTGCCATCTGCTGCCAGCTTTGTCGACCACCAGGAACCCTACTTTCCGTTTCAGATACAAATGTGACTAGGTCTATAATCGCTGAGGCCAATTTTTCAGTGAAATAAGATTTCGCCTTGTGGGCTTCTGCATCCTCAACAAGGAAAAACTCCTTGACTTTTAGATAGTCGATTATGCGCAGACTCTGTCGTACATTTGCACGATTGCGGCTCGCCAGCGCTGTTCGCACGAAAGAGCACAAAGTCTCCGGCTGAAGGTCCAAATTTCTTCCCCGAGTCCTTGCATCGCGTCGTGGAGCAGAAGACACCGAACCGTCCATAAAATCATGCGAGTGGTATCCCGTCATCAATTCAAATATCCGCAATGCGCTGCGCCAGTCGACATCCCTCCAGCAGGCCGACATCGCGAGATTATACGATACGAGGTTTGGCCTGAGTTTGTAGCCATTTTGGCCCAGGATTTCCTTCTTGAGCATCCACTCGATGGTCTCTAGACAGCTAATTGCGGTCTGAGGGCCAGGAAGGGCCAAGTGCGCTTTGAGGACCTCGTTGAGGTGTCCGTGGTCAAAGATCTCCTCTCCCCCTTGATCTGCTGGCCGACGCTTCACCTGCTCGAAGAAGGTCATACATAGGGCGTGTCTGCCGCTTGCATTGCAAAGCTTGAAAATGGCATTGATTGAATGCGAAGAGAGTGGTAAATTTCCTGTGGAGGGAGGATCGCCCTGGGCTGTGAGGCCAAAATACTCTCTAACGATGGCGAAGGCGAAGTCGACCTCTGGAGCTTTTCCCCGAGAAAGAGCAGCGATAGCAGCTGTAACGAGGTACGTATCAACTTGGAATGAGGGTGATCTCTTCAACGCTTTTTTCATCATGTTCCATAGAAGTTTAGCATCGGAGGCATTTTGGTGATATATCGGCGAAGCGTACATGCCAGTCGGGATCGACGCTAGCGCCTGGAACATTGCAGTGTACACAAATTCCTCTGCAGTACCTTGACCCTCAACTGGCAAAGCATGGTAGACATCAAAAATTTCCTGGAAGAGGTTGTTATCGCCAAGGATCTTTATGTAGCCTGCCAGAGGCTTTGCGGTAAGCTCTGGACTTGTCGGGTCATGCTTCCTGACAGAGCTCATATGGCGCTGGAAAGAATCGTAGAGCGAACGGGCATTCGCAAGTTGTTTTGTGTGTGCTGACCAATTCTCGATCTTTGAGAGGCCAGTGAACATGGTCTGAAAGGTACGGACGCTTGGACTGAACCCTCTACGTTTCATCTATTATGAGAATGAGTGTTTTGTTGGGAAAATGAAATGATATCACATACGTCGGTGTATAGCTGATAACTCAGTGCAAAGCGCTTGGCCTTTAAACACTCCCATATTAATGTATTCCAGACCTGTGTATTTTGTGCATCTCCAGGAGAGTTCTTCAGAGTTTGCACGGCAGAGTCGATTTGGTTGGTGTCACAGAGCTTTTTTAGCCTGGACGAAAGGGTATAGGGATCCAACAACTTGATGGTCGACTTGTCCTTGTTCTTTTGGGTGTTAGGATCATAGTTGCGTGAACGGTAGACTTTGCCTGAAGAAGACGAGGGGTCTTGTGAGGGTGAAGAACCAAACTTTGTCTGGCGGCGAAGGTAGCGAGGGAGTTGTGGATCGTCAGGTGTTGTGCGTGACTGTTTATTTAGAGTTGCATAACGGCGAAGAGCAGTGGAGTGGAGACGTTTGAGTTTGTTGCTGGCGCGAAGCATGAAGAGAAGGAAACTTTTTTGGTCACGAAACATTCGGTGTGACCTCGGATAGGCGCTGGTTTGGATATAACTCGGACAATCTCATTTGCGATGCTTCTCCGTCACGGTTCAGGTATTTCAGTTCACATGAACAGCTGACCACCTCAGACTATGTATTCCCTCTTCCACCTCATCTTTCTCTCTTTTTCCCTCGCAGCCGCTATTCCCAGCTTTGATGGTGCAGTCCGTCAAACCACAATCAGCTCCCTCGTCGGCCCTACTGCTGCTTATATCGAGGCTGTCCCACTTACGGGTCGCAGGGACACCAACACAGAACATCATGTACATCATCTGGGCTTGGATCCTTTAGGTGTGCTACTTACCTCCCATTTGCTCTACCAACTGCTGATCGATCATCTTCCGTCCAGGCCAACCTGGCAACCTCACCATTCTATCTGATTCACAATCCCTGCCACTTTTCTATATTTATCATAGCCAGTTATGGCAATTCAACAATGAGACCTCCATCTTCCGTATCAATGCGATCAACTCCACAGGAACCACTGGATACCCGATACAGCTAGCAGCTGGTAATAAAGCTGCTGGATCTAAAGATGGGTCTTGGCGCTGGAGAGGGACTATGCTTTATTATGATCAAGGTTCTTTGGGGAACTCAGGCCTTTACTACCATTGTCATTTAGCGGATGGATCGTATGGCCTTTTCATGTTTCTTGAGCCGTAAGTTTCTCTCGCGAATTTCTTCCTCGTCGCCGTTTTGATTTGTTCTTCAAAGATCACCTACGCCAAAAAATTGTCAGGCATATACCATGCATACTTGGAGTCGCTCACATATCAATCCCTACAAATCTTGACTTGGCACAACCGGACTTGTCCCAATGATCAGCTGTATATCTAGTACATTGAAGAACGTCTTCCAATGATCTCCGAGTCAGCTGCTCATTCATGTTGTACATTATAATCTAAACAAAATTACAAAGCTTTCTGCTTGTTAATCGTCAGATTGACCCGTCGTCCGACGATTGCCAACACAAAGACACTGAAGAACGCCATTCCGACAACGAACGGTTTTCTTAGGTGAGCAGCCAGGGGAACAGAGTACGAAACCTGAAAAATGTGAGCATGGAATACCCATGACGAAAACAGAGTACCCACATAAATGTTTTGAGCATGACTGACGGTCATATTCCGGTATTCAAATGTCAACTTCGGGCGGCCAATTGAATCAAGGTAAGTAGTGTGTGTGCTTAGAGTACTGGAGATGGCCGGAAATGGAGTTGTAAACTCAACATCACTTAATACATGTCAGAAAACAGTCTATACATTTCCCACAGGAGGACTTACGTAGCGCCCTCGGGCAAGATGATAGAGACTTGAGCACGGTTAACAGCGGCTCCAGGCATCGCTGTCATGACAGGAACTTCGACGATGTATTGACCGGTCGATCTGTCATAGACTGTCGAGTCAGACAATGGAGCGTCCCATCCCAGGGTGAACGAATAATTCCATCCGCCCAAGATGGGATAGCGGGGACGAAACTCCAGTACACTGAACCGGTTGTTACGCAAGCCCTTAGGTACGGAGGGAGACACCCTCAAGCGTGATGTGGAGACGTTACCGACGAGATCGTAATAATAAGTGTTGCTGATCCCAGGAGGAAGATTAAGAGTGAGTGCAGGAAGAACGTGGGGGGCACGTTTTTTGTAGAAAGTTTGTGTCTGGTGCTCCAGTCGCGAGAAGTGACCTTTGAGCCTTGATAGAAAAGAAAAACTCTGAGCCATGCAATGTCACGCCAGGAATTATAGTCTTACACCGGTCCTGCATTATGGAGGACAATGTCGTCCTGGATGTTGAGGTTGTTGCCCCAATGGCTGACCTCGGCTGAACGGACAAGATTGCTGACCTCAATAACGGGTTGTTCATGGTAATAGTGCACGAAGACAGGCTGTTGATATTTCTCGATGAACTTTGTGTCCGCTGAAGGAGGGATATTCTTATAAGGTCCAAATGTGACAGCTGAACCTTGTTTTGTAGCAGTAGCATCAAGAATGAATTCGTCCAGGCCTTGAGGAGTGGTATACGAGATAATACGCGGAACCAAGGCTCTGTGATATGTCAGAGAGTGTGGAGGGAGATGGCAACGATTCATTGGCTCACTTAACCTTTGTACGCTGAACAGCAGTATGGTATGGGCTGAGAATGAAGAGGTCAGTCTGATATTTCAGGGCCTGTTCGTCTTTCTGAGATGCTTCGGCAGGCCAAGGGAAGGTAACATGAGTTTGGTCGGACTCGACGACAAGATTCAGCGTAGAATTCACAGCCAAGGGCTTATCTAACGTCACGTCAATGAGATGGTATTTTCTGAGCGCGTTCCGTAAGCAGAAGTTCGAGCACAAAGTGTAACCGCGCACGTACCGATTTGTGTCAAGGACGTGGTTAGATTGAGAGAGGGAATGCTGTTGCCCCTTCACGCGCACATCTATCCAGCTTGTTTTCTCCTTCTCTTCCAAACCAAGAGCTATAGTATAAACCTTTGCGCCAGGATGGATAGCCTTGATCGCATACGTGGTCGTGACGTGGACGACGGCGCCTCCTAGTTCGACTGCGCGTACGATAGCAGTATTTTCGAAGGATTGACTAGGAGACGCAAATGACGGGGTCACTAGGCCAAGAACGAGTAGAGGGAGCGTACGCCAGATCATGGTGGCGGAATGGGAAATAAACCTGAGGACTGAACGTGTCCTGATCTAAATTTAGCAATGCCAAGATCCCATCGTCGCCTCAGCAAGCTGCAGATATTCATCTATGCACTAAATAGTATTATGACATAGTAAATTACCACCCCCAAGTGGGCGACGGATTCCGTATTGGCTTATCTTCACGCATTAACGATGCACTAACAATTTTTCGTATCCGATTCTTGCGGTCCTCCAGTTTTTTCTCCTCAAGAGTCTTCCCTTCCTTCAAAACGACCGTAAGCTTCGAATTAGGATGAGTCTGAACTCCCGAATGTCCACGTCCTCTTGGCTCCAGTCTTCTTGGACCCTTCGGACCTTTCGATACCCAAGCCTCCGCTGTATATCAGATGAGCGTTGGAAAGATGGCAGATGAACAATCAATTTACACACCAACGACAAGTTTTGACTCTTCCAATTTCTTATATCGAACAGCATGATCCCGTGCTGTGGCAAGCATGTTCATGATACGAGTGCTTGCTCGTTTTTCGCTAAATTGCATTTGGAGTATTGCATAGTCAATAGGCTTCCCAGAAATCTGCCTCCCAAGCATATTCAGCTTGCGATGGGAGATTTTGAAATTGGCGGTAGAGTATTTATGCTGAGATTGGAGGCTGTTAGATTGAAGATTGGATTTACCACGAAGGAGGAAACTCACCGAGGTCGGCTTCGGTTTGAGCGACTTCTCGTGCACATACAGTCTGCTCTTCTTAGGAGCAGCCTTAACAGGCTCCGCCTCCACCGGTTGAGGTGTTGGAGACACCGCCGCCTCAAAAATATTTCGATTACCCTCTTCCGCGGCTTGCTTCTTACCAGCATCGACTTCTTCTTTCGTAGGTTTCTCCTTGAGACCAGGTGCAAGCTTTTCCCGAACCCAATGCAAAGGATTGAGGAAACCGGCGCTGTACAGGACGTCAATACGAGCCACAGGCAATGGTTAACCGACGTACTAGCGTCGGGTTTCCAGTGGAAGACGAGAAGAACTCGTGCGCGGAATCATGGGCCGCACATTTCGTGCAACTTAAACAAAGAGTTCAGGAGCAAAATATGATATCCAGGGACGCTGCTACGCACCATGGCGCAGACCACTCTGCATAGCAGGCACAACGGATCGGAAGAAACAAGTTCTGCAGAAATCGTCACAAGCGTCACGAGGAAATCGTGACTTTCCACTTAACGTGGCTCGCGTTCGCCACTGCGCGTGCGCCCGACTATGATTCTCATGCTGGGCACCATATTGAAGGTTTCTCTCCTGCTTATCAACGCCGTTGCGGTCCTGAGCGAGGACCGCTTCCTTGCGCGGCGTGAGTTCTGATCCTACCCCTCTCAACTCTGACTAATGTGCCTTCTTTCAAGTCGGCTGGGTGTCTGGACAACAGCAAGCAGCCAACGCTGGCTTTCATCAGGGATATGACCAGAATGGTTATGGTGTTGCACAGCAGGATGTTGGGCTAAAAGCAAGGCTAATAGACCTTATCAGTGCGGTTCGGACACTTATGCGCAGTGTGTACCAATCTATTCACCTGTCTCCCTCCCTGACCTAGTTCCTACCCTTCTAGTACCCCTCATCGGCATTAACATTCTTGTCATCATATACGAGCTCCTTCTCGGCTAAATCCTTTCCTTGTCATTCACGCTACATATTTATTCTCTTATTCCACGGTCTTGTCAAAGCTTGCTATAATCCGCCTGCAATGACGAAGTATAGTTCTCGACTCGGTACTTACACTCATTACACAAAAGCATAGATGGCCCTCGTGGCACCTACGCAGCATTGAGTCTATCATACGCCTCATTTATCTGCCGGACAAAATCATTCACACCGTGTCCGTTCTGAGCTATCGATCAGCAATTAACTTTATGCATCGAAGACAAAAAGGCATACTTCGCATCCTCTCCATGTGCCATCATGAGTGCAGACCTTGTTACCATTAATGAGTATCGTGCAGCTTGTTCTGTAGATGCGTTAGAGGGGTCGATGAGGAAATTACAATGTCGCGTACTCAATACCAAGATCTTGGGCCAGTTCCACGCTGTTCTTCAATAAAGCTACACCTTCTGATCCCGTTCCGCTTCCGTCCAGGCCGGCACAAATGCCAGCGTTACTATTCTTCCAATCAATGCCGACTGTGCTGGCACACTTCAATGCCAGGTCGGGATCCCCAATCTCGCCAGGCCCTTCGTAGTTCTGACATTGGACGAACTCCCACCAAACTTCAGGCCGATGCTTAGCGATACACAACTGCTGGACATTTCCTGCACACTCCTGGGGGCCATGCATGCATCTGACCCCAAAGACTTCCTCCTGTGGATCGAGTCTGTGATGTTACAAATGCATATATGATGTCACGATGTGGACCGGTGATGGACATGACAGACATACATTGCAACGTACAACATAGAGATATCAACTTTGTTGGACACCTTTGGCAGGACATCATCAAACACGCTCTCACACAGAAGGGCGTCGGGACAACGACTCATGACTCCAAGCTGGACTGGGACCTTTACATCCTCGAAGCTGTAGTATGGCTGATTCTGTGAAAATTTTGAAGGCAGACGGGATGCGTTGGCTACAATGGAGACAACAGAGAGGAACGGAAGAAGCCACATAGCAAGAAAGATGAAAAAGGAAAGGACAGTAATCAAGTTAAATAGGCTGCTGGCAGTGCTAAGATAAGAGATAGTTTTATACGTCATACGTATAGAAAACCACGTGCACGTGCAGTTTGCTGTTCTTAGTATGTTTTAGGTATGTTCCCTTAGAATTCCTTGTTATTGTGCTGCATCCCAGATCTCACGACCTTCGGGTTCTGACGGAGGCACAAAGAATTGGCATCGTGTTTTGAAAGCTGTGGAGGCGGTGAGATGGCGTCGACAATTGTTCGAAGACAGATAACGTACCATCAATAGCTCGCTTTCTAATTATTGCTTCTACCTTGAGCTCGTTGTGGACTTGTGTACGCTGGTTGTCAATTTCAGACCATGTGGACGCATTCGTGAAGTCAAAAACAACGCACTTTGACCTGTTCTTCGAATATATGTCCCTGCACTTTTCGCTTGGTGGCATTGTCCTGAGTCTCGTCCTCGACCACGCTTCGTTTCTCGCTCAGAGACTGATCAACCACACGTACACAGTACTCGACTAACTCCGTGCGACGCTTCCAATTCCCTGAAAGGTTTCTGTGAACGAATGTTCTGCTATCCCAATCAAAGGAATGTATCAACCTACGAGTTCGCGCCATACATTCAAACACGCTCTATTCTGGATATTTCCAGCAGAATCATCAAAGCGACCTTGATCACGCATAGCCGCATTGGCTCTGTTGAGCCTCATCGTTATTGTGTCATCCAAACGTCGATACTCTCGGAGAATTTCTACATCACAATATTCAGCACCTTTCCGTGTACAAGGACGGGGAAAAAATTGACCTTTAAATACTGAAAGGTCATGGCACGTCGAGGGTTCAACATGTACAACTTGAGAAGATTGAGGAGACTGTATCGCGAGACTTCCGAGTCGAGGTTGTTTTGTCGGCATCACGGTCACAGTCCGAGTCAGCCCAGGTTGATAAGTTCACATGATACGGCTACTTGGTTTGTTACCGTACATTTATGTAATATGGATTATATTCAAATCGGGGCACAATGGTGGCGTGTCACCGATAAACCAGCCATTGCATCGAGTCCAAGACGCAATAAAGCATTGTAAACATGAACGAAGCAATTCAACTCTAAAAGACCTTTATCCACTGAGAATCTCTTTACCATCAGTCTCACTCTGATCTGTCGGTGGCTGCTTTTGACTGAGCATCACCCACCGACTGTAACAATGGAATTTTTCACTCACACGAAATTTCTTTTTGTATTTTCTGGGTTTGTAACCGTGAACGTTGATGTGGTGTCTGTGTCGCCTTGCAGGGTCAGAATAGCGCCGATCACAACCTTTGTATCTGCATGCAAGTGGCAAATCACCAGTACTACAGAACTTGAGAGTCAAGATCAAGAAGTACTTCAGGTAGTTCCACGTACTGCGTCGCAATATGTGAAGATAGAGCTGCCCTCTGATGAAGTACAATCTAAGTATCATCAGGAGCCAATGAACGCACCACTTACTGTTGGGAAGTGTTTGTCACAATGCGGACATTCATGAGGCCTGCAATCCAGATGTTAAAGAAAGAACGTCACGTAGATGATATCACCTACTTGAATTTGAGATGAGTGCCCAATACATGTCGCTTTACTGATTGTTTCGTTGACGAGTAACCACACTTTCCACCGTATTCACAGATATACAGTACTTCGCCAGCCATAGAAGTTGTCGATCTTGTGTGCGATTCCCAGGGTATAGTGTCGGACGCGGTGTCAGGGCATGCTTCAACAGCGTTTCCCTGCTCATCCTTTCCGTTAGGCGTGCGGCCAAAGCTCCGTCTAAAGGTAACCGCGGGTAATGTAGGCGTTGTTGATGTCGCGAGATTCCTGGAGCTAAGGTAAGTCGTGAAAGCCGGCGATGAGTTTTCTGAAGAATCATCCACATCAGGAGAAACAAGGAGCGGAGTATGTGAAGGCCCAGGCAAGTACCTGAAGCAGTGGTCAAGCCGATAAATATAATGACAAAGATTAACAAAAAAAAAACATACGGAGATTCATGAGTTAGGTGAGACGTCATCGTTTCGCGAACATGTACTTTAGAAGGCATCCGTGGCTTCTCCCATGATCTCGTTTTGAACAGCTGCTCAGGAACCTGGTGGTTGGAACAGGTTGACCGATCGTATCGAGTGATTATCATGGGACCCTCGCCCATTTGTGAAGCAGGCAAGAGCCTTGGCCAAGTATATACGGACGTTGATGTTTCGCAATAAATCACATCGCTGCTCGACGTTGGACATTTTCTCGGCCAGTTGTCGACTCTACGATGGATGTAAGAGCAGTAAGGGGAAAAAGACTGGTACGGAAAATCAACCGACGTAGAATTCAATAACCTGATAATAGGAGTCATATAAGATAGTGATTTGGACTTCATTTGGATTTTACGTCCCTGGGAGAGGGTGTTCGATGCCTCGAAGGAAACTTGAGTTGTGAAACGTCAGCGCATGGTTTATCTTGACGTGGCGAAGGGGACAGCCCTCTTCTCTGGGGTTCCCTGATGCCTGCTGTAAGGTCTTTCTGGCACATGCAGGGATAGCTCTAGGAAGTGCGGTGTGGCATCAGTAACAATACAGAGCAATGTTGTGGAATAGAAAAGTCGATTTTGAAAACGTTTCGCGTGAACAAAGACACAACGACGATCTACAGTTCGCGGCAACAAAACGAATCGAGCCGATAACCATATTTGCTGTCTCCGAAGGGAGAGCAAAAAAAAGCGCGTATAGTGTACAAAACGCACGTACGTGATATGTAGACCAGAGGGCGATTATCACAGGGGAGAGGAGACAAAAAGCCGTTTGCAAAAATGCCCTGCGGGTCTGTTTAAGCATATGGGTGCTTGTGGGTGTCGGTTGACGACAAACACTGGAAATCGGGCAATCTCCGGCATTCTTTGTGTGCCGCCCGGATACAACTGCTACCCCGTTACACCTAGATAT
This sequence comes from Termitomyces sp. DKA19, assembly GCA_018851325.1. Taxonomy (NCBI): domain Eukaryota; kingdom Fungi; phylum Basidiomycota; class Agaricomycetes; order Agaricales; family Lyophyllaceae; genus Termitomyces; species Termitomyces sp. DKA19. The sequence continues at coordinate 21,224 of JABCKS010000016.1, forward strand.
GTAGCTCGATTCAGGCATTGACACCCATGGCTAGATATCCAATGTTTCGATTCCATAGGTTCCTCTTGTCGAAGTCAGGGAGTCGATTCAGGCATTGACACCCATGGCTAGATATCCAATGTTTCGATTCCATAGGTTCCTCTTGTCGAAGTCAGGGAGAGAAGCGTTGTCTTTCGGGTGATGTAAATCGGTCGGACAGGCACGATGTATATTTAAGCGAAAGTTGTTGTCCCTTTTGGTTTCAAACTGTCTTCGCCGTGTGGAGAATGGGTAGAAAGAGAAGTTTTCTCGAATTAACGCTCTTAGGCCCTCTGAGCGCTCAAAGCAAATCAAATATAGCCAAAAGATTCCTCGAGACACGTAGAAATCGCGAAGTTACGAAGTTCGTCGGAGGCTAGCTTAATTAGAATAAAGTTCATGGACGGAGATAACAGTTCCTATGCTTCATCAAATATCAAGTGAACACTGCGAACAATGGGGAGTTTTCACTCACAAAGGTACACAAAGTCATTACATAGCAATACAGGTACTGAATAGAGCAGTAGGTTGTATCAGTGGAAGAAGGGTCAACCGGGCTGGCTTACTAGATACCGTAAATCTTAAACCTAGTCTTGGACAGGATTGAAACCTTGAGGAGCAAACTCCCCTGTACTCCAATCCTCCTCTTCTTCCACTTTATTCATGATTACATCATTCGTGAGTTTGGGGCCACTCATGGCAAAGGAATGGCTAGGTAAAGAACGCGTGTGTAACATAGCCTTTCTAGGCTCTCGCAAAGCTTTCATGGGACGGCTTGAAACTTCACGGTCTACGGGTGGACGATCGCTCTCGGAGTTGACTAGATCCATCTTGCCATCCCTATCTTCGTCTACGGCTCCATCCGAATCATACCCTGACTCTCCCTGTGGTCGTGTTCTCTTGTTGGCAGAACTATTCGTAACGGGAAGATGAAGGCTTTGAGCCTCACGAAGACTGTCACGAGCTGACTGGAAAATGGTTCCTGTAGAATTAGACTTAGAGAACGAGGGGGGTGCGGAGATGTATCCTTCCATAACATCTAGTGGTGTGTCAAGAGGCGTCATCAACCACAGGACGCGTCAAAAATCGATTCTTACTCTTTCTGATGCGTGATCCAACTGACCGAAGGCGAACAGCAATGTCATCATCGAGCATGCTATTATGTAGGAAATGAGCGATACAAAAGCGATGGAAGGCGATAATGAACTAGCCTGTGGGGCGAGGCATTCGAAGCAGCCAGGGAATCGCGGAGCTCATCTGTCAAAACGCGTTTGAAGGCCATGGTGGATGTTGTGAGAGGATGAATGGACGGAATTTGACAGAATGTGCTTGGCGTTATGGTATCGCGGATCGGATGATACAGTTATAATTCTTCAACTTGCTCACAACGAATTTATAAATTCACAGCGAGCGTTAACGCTACATACACACTTTAAAAATACAAGAAATACGAGTTTTAAGTGCGCAATGCGCAGCATCCGAGTCAGCAAGAGAAATTAATACTGGATGAGGCAATTGTTGACAAGCCGTTCCGTGTTCGGCAGGAGATATATGATGATATCTCGAGAGCGAGTCCAGCGGCCTGTTGGGAACTTGCCCTTTCCCTACCCAGCTGTCAGTCCTCTGGTAGGCGACGGGCCCTTCACCTGCGACGCGAATGGCCTGGAAGTCGCTCCCTCTCTTTCTTTTCACGGCTTGGTCACTCTTTTCGGTTCTGCCTATCAACGCCCAAACAATCTCCACCGATACTCCTGTACCACCATTACAATGGATAAATCTATCTGGTTTGCTTCAAGGTTCCTCAAGCCCTCCTCCTCTGAAGAATGCTGCCATCGGTTATGACGAACCTAGGTATGTTGTCCAAGAACCATAAAGTTTCATTGACGTACATATATGTCAGTCGCTCGTTGATTATCTTTGGAGGCGAATCTGCAAGTGGTCTCGTGCAATCCCAAACATTTCTGTGCGTGCTTCTAGCAATGTAACCCATCCAATCTCTCCCCTCATTCTGCCAGGTTAAATCTCGACGCCTTGACCTGGTCTGTCCCACGCCCACCTAACAATCTCCAACGAATACCGCCTGCAAGAAGTGCTGCCATTTATGGGACGGATCTTGCGGCTAGCAAGTGCGTATTTCTTCTTCCCCCCCCTAATCCATTTTGCTCATCTACCTTGGTGTAGTCGACAGGGTTTTGTTGTCGCCGGGGGTAAGACGTCTGACGGAAATAGCCTGACGGATGTATGGGTAAGTTGCTCGTTCGAATCTCAATTCCCGGTGGCCGGCGGTCGCATTTTCATGCTCAACTTCTGTTTAGGAGTATGATTTCATTAACCAATTCTGGTCGGAGGTCAATGCATCACCAGGACCTTTGCCTCGGTGGGCAGCAGCTGGTGGCATCGATCTGGCGACGCACTCTATCCAAGACCCCATAGTACCTGGCCCAAATAATACCTTTTATCTTGCCGGTGGCTACAATGGCATTCGTCCCAGCTCACTCTCTGATGTTTGGAGACTGAATATATCTGGAACACTCTCTTCCAATCTCCCGAGCGATACAAATGGAAGTTGGGATCATCTGACCATTGGAAACCTTCCATCTAAATTCAATGTCTCCGGTACAGTTGTTGGGCATCAAGTGGTCTTGTCCGGTGGCTGCTCTTCACTTTCTGAAACAGGTGCATGCGTACCAGAACAGGACTCCTATGTAATTGACGCTCAACGACTGACTGTGGCGCCTCAAAGTGCCTGCCCAGCTCCGAGGACGGGACCTGTTCTTGTTCGAAACACCAACAGTTTTACTCCCACTTTTGCGTCGCAGGTTTATCTTTTACTGGGCACCCTGAACCAAGCAAAATGGAACGACGACAACGGTCTAAACAACGGGGAGGTTGTGAGTAGCTCTACTTGGAAAATCCATTTTCACCCTAATCATGATTTGTATGTAAGGCCATTCTTGATATACAAACCGGCACATGGAGCAGGATACTACCGTCTGGCGACCCAGGTACATCTGGTACTGTCACATTCCCGAGTCCTAGAGAGGGTTCTGCCGCCATTTCTTATCCTCAGGCGTTGGTCGGTTCGTCTCGTAACATGTCTTCCGACACTCTTGTGTGTACTTCTTCTGCGCAAGTGCATTCAAATTTATCAAGCTCTGACACAGTCTGTTCTCTGTAGATCTTCGGCGGTCAGGATTCATCTGGAAACCTTCTGTCAGAGATTTGGTTACTTCGTGCATATAACGGATTGATCGATCCATCTCAACCACACTCTCAGTCCAGCTTTGGGCATCTCCAGACGGGTATTAATGCTGATGGTTCTGGAGTCAATGTGACGTACATGACCCAATGTGCTTTTGAGATAGGGAAAACCCCGACTTCTGCTTCTGCCTCCCATCCTACACCCTCTACAACTGCATCTAACTCTCAACCCCCAACTTCACCTGTTGTACTCTTTTCCTCTGGCTTCAACACATCGGTCGCTCACAAAGCTTTATCTCCCGTTTCTCTAGCAATATCACAAGCAGCTTTTCTTCTGTCTCGCTTTTCCCCTTCTCGCTCCCAAGGCGTTCCTAGTATTAAATCCATCCTCAGTTTTGCTGTACTTTTGACCCTCGCTTATGGCTCGGGGATCGCAGGATTAGTGATAGCCTTCATTTCCATCTCCTCACAAGACCGTCCTCATCAAGGAAGCCTCCATTTACGCACAGGACATGGTATCGCCGGCATCATCTTTTTCGCACTACTTTACGTGGCGCTTCCTGGTCTGTTACTTTTGTATATGTATTCCATCCGAGCCGGCGCTCATACACCGGCGTATGATTCAAAAAGCGAAAAAGACAAGTCGTCACAAACTTTTTCTCCGGACGTTCTCCAGCATTATGACTGGCCATCGTCGAGGAGTGCACCACAAAGTTTGCATGTTTCACCTTCTTCTCCCTCTTCCCCTCGACATCGAACCAATTCTTGGGGCCCGTCAAGTGTGATGCATAATAGTCGAGAGAGTAGATTTTCAAGCGATAGCGATTCGGTCCGTTCGCCAAGTCCCAAGAGAGGGTTCGAGGTTGTGAACCGACCTCCACGAACGCGGAGAGCCAGTTTGTTGGGCATTCCAACTGTAGATAATGTCCAGGAACGTCTACAAATGGACTGGCTACAGCGTCGAAGAAGTTTGAACACCGTGGTGCGTTACTCGAATTAAATTTGCCTCATTGGCTGACGGTTATCATGTAGGGTGAACTTGACTATGCCTTGAGTCAGTTTCGAAGGGAACAGCTGTCAACGCCAGCAACAACGGACGGCCTAGTAGCGGTCACTACTTTCCTTTCTTCTCAACCCCGGGCGAAGTTCCCAACCGTGTCGGAGATGGCCATTCATGCCATTATTCAAGGACTTCTACTAGGACTGTCGATTCTTACGTTAATAATTTTGTGGTCACGAGCCCCGAAGTACGGTTTTGTCATCTTCCTGGCATGGACCGTCATTTTCTATGCGATTATGGTTGTCTTGGCCTTGCGTCATCGATCAGGGCGTTCGTTCCTATCTGCTTTGTGCAGCCTGTTGAACCCGCCAGCTCGAAACATGCCAGTAGATCCCGTTCCTCCGTCATTCCTTCCTGGAGTAATTTCAGGCCCATATGTTCATCAGCCGTCCCATCGCCTGGCTCCTGCTGCAGACGAGATGTCTTCATATCAAGGCGTGGCGCGGAGTGCTGAGACAGACGAGCAAGAAGATATTGATGTCGAGGAGGAAATGAGGAGACGTGATGTTTCCATCATCACCATACCCAGGCGCAAATTGTGGATAGCTAATCCTTGATTCTGGCATCCACAATTATCCATAGCCACACCATGACCACTCGCCACGTTCCATGTAAATGACTCGTAGTATTATTAGTCATGACGTATCTGAATTGCTTTATTCCTTGTAAAAAATAAAGTCCTGACATAGTGCAATGAGAGAACTACTCCTGAAAGAGGACATTGTGTAATGTTTCAACAGCAAAGAAAGCAGAGATTAGACTAATTAGAATTACCCTCCACTGCAACGTCGTGCCTCCAATTATCCACCCGATTATATTTGGCCTGATCATGCATAGGCGGAGGCGAGGGTACAGGCATAGGTGCTTGCATCATCATCGGCATCATCGTAGGACCAAAGAACGGCGAACCCATCATGGTAGGCGGGGAAAAATACATACTGTTTTGCATTTGTGCTTGCATCATGAACTGCTGCTGCTGAGCGGCCAGCATGTGAAGCTGTGATCGTCGCTGTTGCTCTGGATGGAATGCCAGAGGTTTGTCGTCATCGTCTTCCTGATTGTTGGGGTGCAGAGATGGAGCAAGCCTGGAAACACGAAGGCCTAATGGTTGATTATCGTCGTCTTCGTCACTCCGACCATGGTTATCGAAATTGATGCTTGGAAGAGTGGATTGTTTCTTTCCAAGAAGAGTGGAAAGGGGATGCTCATCATCCGAATCTGGAGACAAGATACGTGTTTTCGGGTGAACATGCGAGAGGGGGACATCGTCATCATCACCACCGACTCGACGATGGCGATGTTTGTTGGGAAATCGAGGTCCTGTACCTGTTGTGCGGCGAGGACCTTCATCCTCTTCGTCAGAAGAGGCTGCATGCCACTCGAGATTGGGTGCCTCATTTTTCTGAGCAGCATCTACTTCGACTTCACTATTGTCGCTGTCCGATACATCGTCAGGTACACGAGGTGGAGGGTTTCTGACAGCTTTGGATATATCTGGAAGGACAGGAGGTTCGATAGAGACTCTTGATTTGGCAGGTATATGTGGCGAAACACTTTCCGGATCCGGCATGAGTGACGATTTGGATCGACCTTTTCTTCTAGATTTCTTTTTACTTTTTTTGTCCCCTTCTACAGATTCTCTAAGTTGCCGCTCTTCTTCTTGTTTTTCCAGGGCTTCGATCTCCTTCAATTTGATCATCTCACTCTCCCATAATGTGTCGACGCCAAATACCGAGCGACCATGTGGCAACCGAGAAGCCGTAACGTTTGCTCCCTTGTCTTCGTCATCAAAGTTCAATAAGGGCTTGATGTTGATAGAATTCCGACGCCCTGTTTGTTGGGAGGCTGAAGGGCCAACGGAATTCAAATGCTGGGAAATAGGTCGCGACTGTAGGGTAGCCGGATCGATCAAAGTACTGCTACGTTGATTAGATGCTCTTGCCATCATCGAAGGTCTTTCGTCACCGGTGAAGACTCTAGAATTTTGGCTTAGTACCGCATCGGTGCTTGAAAGAAACCAATAAACTCACCGTTGCTTGCTTCGCATCTGAGCCTTGCGACTTTCGAGGTCGTCTATTAAACTCTTGCCGAACAATTTGCCTGCAGGACGGTTAGTTTTGAACGGTTCCTCTGCTTCGGGAACCGCAACAATGGGTACATCATCAAGCTCTGTCTCAAACTGAGCTTGCTCGCCATCTGTAGTCGCTCGCGGCAAGTCCTTGTCGACGTAGGAGTCTAATTGACCGTCAATTTTCAGAGTATTACGGAAGGTCATTTGAGATAAAGACAGCGATGATAATGGGTTTGGCGTGAAAGAATTTGATGCAACATGAAGAGCTTCCAGTACCGAAAAGGCAGCAGAGGCTCGGCGAGATGAACGAGCGCCGGGAGGTAAAGGAGGACCGTCAGTGGAAAGCTCAAACCCGTCTCGAACCTTATCATTCGACAAGGCCGGAGCAACTGTGGTAGGTTGCAACGGACTTGGCATCACCAGAACCTTAGGTCGAAGTAGATCTAATGTTGTCGAGTATCGATGATCCCTGCCGTCTGGAACCTGAGTTGTATGGACGGATGTTCCATCTTGATCCAACATCATTCGAGAACCCATGGACGCATTTGACATTGTTCGCGCATGAGCTGCAGCCTTGGGATCGAAACGAGAGGCACGAGACGGGGGACGTATAGCAAAGGGATTGTCTTCTGCAAGTAGTGCAGTAGTCATGGTGCCATTTGACGTGGTACGCGGCCTAATGTCCAGATCTTCTGTAACGTCCTTGAGAATGAGTCGGGAGTCGGCACTGGTCGTAGAGCGCGTTCTCTCGTGGAGGGAGTGAGATCCCAATCGGGACCCCAAAGAAGAGGAACGAAAGCCGCCTTCTTCATGCAAATCCAGAGATCCCGAGCGAACGGACGTCGGGAAAGGAACAGCCTGTGGCTGAGAGGAGGCCGATGTACCATGCGCTGGGGTTGTAAATAGAGAATAAGACGATGCACGACGTCGTTGCATTATATTCGGTGGTTCCATTCCAGCGACATCCAAAGGGGAAGCGAATGAACGACGTCTGCCATCATCCATTTTGTTGTATGATAATTTCTCTCCTTCAGCCGAAAAATACTCCAAGTTTCCGCCCACGCTCATCGATCTCGATGCTCCCAACGCACGTCTTGGGCCTGTTGCCGTACTATCATGGTTAGTTAAAGGGTGATGTGTCGGGACTGACGACACAGGATGAGGAGGATCCGTTGATTTTGCCTTGCCCTTGCCTTTGGAAGCCTTGTCCTTCGGAATGAATGCGTCGAGCCCCCAAGACGATAGGTCTACCTCGAGTTCTTCTTCCTGATCGTCCTCTTCCTCTAGATGATCGTCCTGACCGAAAGGGTTGTGCAGCGTACTTATCGAGGCCCTTGACTGACGACCGAGCGCGGAATTGGGCCTCGGAGATTTTGCGGTGGTGAATCCGTCGCTGGCAAGAGGCACTCCAAGGTAATCAACCTTCCGTGCTCGATTTGTAGCATAATGACGGAATGGCAGAAAAATAGCACTCTCCTGTGCGGAACGACCAGGTGCATTAGGATCCTCGAGGTCGTTGTCATACTCTGCAAGACAACTTCAATCTCACGACAACAAAAGTTCATCTTGCAGCATACCCAACAGCGCAGCAGCTAGCTGTAGCCTGGAGAAAGCTGACATAGTGGTGGAAGAAGGACCCTTGTTTGATTCCAGATGGCTGCTAAGGTACATATACGATGCTCGTTATTCGATTCGAGCACGTGACATGCATGTTCAATCCGTGGAATATTGAGTGTAACTACTACGTACAATCCTACATTCTCGAGCTTCACAACTCGTCATGCTTCACAGGTGGATACTCGTCATCACCAATCTCCTCCATCTCGATAGAAACCTGTGAAGTTATGTTCATTCAATATTCTATTTTTCCAAAAAAACTGCTTCTTACATGCTTCTTCATTTCCTCAGATAATATGACCTTCGCTTTCCCGTCATCTTCCTCGTCGAGCGGGGGCATGATAGGTATCTCTTCTTCTTCTGGGGGCAATTCAGGATCGACGGGAGGGGCGGGCTTGACGGTTTCATCAGTCGGTGCGGTTTCTGACACACCAAGCGATCGCCTGAGAACTCTGTCAACACGACTGAAGAAGCTACAAGATAATTGAGACTCTGTCTTGGTCCTAACAAAAAACGAAGCAATTATACCGGTTACTGTCAGGCACTTCAAAACCAGATCGCACAAGGGCACCATCGATCAAGATAGAAGCGATTTCATGAAGTTCCTCCTCGGACGCTTGGTCCTTCTCATCTTCGTCCAGGTGCAATTCTTCAACACGACGGAGTAGGCCCTCAATTAAGGGTGAACGAGGGTTGATCTCCAGGATCTTTGCCTTCATGGCAAATTCATGAAGGATGCCTCCTCTATTCCCTTTTGCGTTTGATGCAGCTAAAATAAACAATCAAGCCGAGTCAACCTTTCATACGAAAATGACACCAACCCATCATTTTTTGAACATTGGCAGTATATCCGCCGGTTTCCGCAACAATTGCACATGGACTTTTTACCAGTCGATTCGAGATGACAACTGGAAATAATCAATTAATTACCCGCAAACTGGGCACGATGACGCACCATCACGAACGATATCCTTCGCTTCATCCTTCAGCCACTCCAAAAGCGGTTTGAATCTTTCTGCCAAACGCTTTTCTTCTTCTTTTTCGTCTTTCGCATCCTCGCCTAGATATGCCCTATTAATCCGGCTCTAAGGTCAATTTTGAGTAGCTCACTTTCATCTCCGAATTTTAACCCAGCTTTTGCAACGTCTTGGAATGGAACATTCCTTTCAACAATCTTCAGTTACAAGGTTGATGAGAGGAAGCTGATAACATACTTCCACTGGCGAAGGTTTCCGAACAAAATTTCGTCAAGGGGTTCAGTGAGAAGTAGGACTTCATATCCTCGGGCGTGGAGTTTTTCCACGAAAACACTCTGGGCAAGGTCCTCTGCTTTTTTGCCCATCTCTGCAAGGTAAAAAATCTGATATAATAGACATCAGACATAAACAACGACCAAACCGCAATTAGGTTGACCTGTCTCTGCCCTTTCTTCTTGTTTTCAAGATACTGTACCAAAAAACTTGATCAATCACAAATTACAATTGCGACGGTGTTGTCATAGGTCACCTGGTCCAAGGTCGTCTCATTTCTTTGAGTAGTCGTGAAGCGCGTGAGAGCAGCCAACTTGTCGCGGTTTTTCGTGTCTTCAACTGCTCCGAGCTTGAAGATAGAACCGTAGACGCCTTCAATCTCCCTGAACTTCTCCGGATCTTCTTCGAAAATCTTCGTGAAAAGCTGGATCAAGCGTTTGATGATGATTCCCTTCAATTGTTGAAGAAAGCGATTAGATTGAAGTGTTTCTCGTGAAACATTCAATGGAAGGTCATCGGCTGGATGAAATGTTGGAATTGCTTTCAAGACGATCAAGACGAGAGGTCAAAACGTACCGTCAACAACCACCTTCACCCAACTAGCCCATTTGGGCAGGCCATGATCACCTAGATCAGAAGTAATAAAGGTACGTTTGACCATCAACTTGACGTCCTTGGATTTGGAAGCCAAGGGTTGTTGCCAATATTCTTCTGGACTGGAAAAGTATGGGAATTGAATCAATCAGGAGACAGAAGCAGGACTCGCATCTTTCCCGGGAGGTAAACAATAGCTTTGAACGAAACACCAGTACCCGAATCGCCAGAGAAATGCTGCCAAGCAAGTGGCTTGGTGAAGTCTTTGAAAAACGTAGTGAAGAACGATGTGTATTCCGCTGTTGTGTACGAGATCAGTGACACTGGAAGCGTACACTGAAAACTTGAACTTGCAATCAGACACATTCTTGGGGTCACTAGAAATCTGACTGAGTACTGAATCAGTCAAAAACAATGGAAACATACCGTGCCCAAATGGGTGGTTGTACATTTAATTGAGTCCACTCTTCTACGATCACCGACTTCATCTTAGGAGTTTTTGACTCCTCAGTCTCACCTTCTTCAGCTTCGATGACTTCCTCAACAATCGCTTCATCGTCATCGACAGGAGTTTTCATCGCGTCACTGGTGGAAGCTGTCTGAAAATCTTCCTCTTCAACTGCATCTTCATCTGGTACCTCGTCAATTCTTGTAGTGAAGAGGTATATGGGGAAGGTAGAAGAAAAGGATGAGTGCTTGTTTCTATGCGATAGTCAGTGAACTTTTCTAAATACAGATCTATAGACGTACACGAGCTCTATGATCTTCTCTTCCTCAAGATATTCAACAGCTTCAGGCTTCAAATAGAGCGTAACTTCCGTTCCACGACCGAGAGTGTTTCCACGAGGATCAGGATATATTTCAAAAGAAGCGTCGTCTGCAGAAGAGCTAAAGACATATTGTGCAGGCTCAGGAACCTTGGCAGACTTGGGAGGAATGGAAGCAACGGTGACACGATCAGCAACTAGGAAACTGCTGTAGAATCCTAGACCGAAAGCGCCAATGAGGTTGCCGCTGTTTGTTCCATCTGAAGTTTGACCTTCGGCTTTCGCGAGAAATTCAGATGTTCCTGACTTCGCCAACGTCCCCTGCAAAACTCACTAAAAATGTATGGAAGACTGTAGGTCAAAAGCTTTACCAAGTTGGTCGTCAAATCTTCCGGAGACATACCAATGCCGGTGTCTATGCGAGCTGTGAATAACTGGCATCGAGGTCCAATCTCGAGCTTACCGCTGATGATAATATGCCCTCCTTTTCCACCCTCGTTCTTCACGGCTTTGATGGTGATGTTGAGTGGGTCTCCATTCCAGACGTCCTCGTCGGTAAGTGCAATTAGTCGGAGTTTTTCCACAGCATCGTTAGCATTCGAAACCAATTCTCGCAAAAAGATATCCCTGGAAGCGGCGTCGGAAAGGATGGTTTTGTGACGGTGGAACCATCTTACGTGTGTGAGTAGAGACTAGGCTCTAGGTAAACAACATATCCTTTAGAGATGCGCGGAGTCAGCTCACCTATCAATCACGATCTTGCGCAGACGTGCAACATCACTCTGAAAGACAGTAATCATACATCAGTTCAACGACCAATGTTCATAATAATCACCGACCTGATAGTCATGCTTCACTTTGGGTACTGTCGTAAATTCTGCCTCGTCGTTGGCACGAGAGGTAAGCACGGTTAGCGACAGACAAAAGAGTGTACCAAAGAGCCGCATCTCTGAGGTCTATGCAACGCAGACCTAAGATTGCTATGTTTCTTATATCCCAAAGAGTACTGACGTGTCAATTTCGTGTCAGTTTCTCACAGTTAGCGCATTCGAAACAACTGCTATCCCGTGATCGAACGACGCGATCATGTGCAGATGCCTTTTGTAAATATGCCAAGAGTATAACTACTCAACACTACTATTGCTCATATATAATAAAGACAGGCCGATAATGTAACACAAGAACATAGTGAAATAATGAGTTTTATAAACTAAGACAAAATTTATTTCAGTTCTTCAAGATTCAAGTGTGCTCTTGGGGCAGATGTACAGAGAGCTTGGGAGCAGTTAGGTTGAATAGGTAATCCTGTTGATAGTTGTAGACCCAAAATGACCCAAGAGGTATATAACCGACTCACTCTGATCCAGCTTTCTCTCTGTTCTGGTACATGGTCAAACATGATGTATCGCTTGTCATTCTATTAACTGTCAGAACAGTTTAGCGTGATATTCCTGACCAAAAAACACACCTTCAACACTTTTTCGACTTCTTCAACATCGACGTTCTTAGCAAGAGCTTTCATATCAACCTTACCTCCACCACCTTCTCCATCCTCTCCATCAGCATCATCCATCTTAACACCTCCATCAACACCTTCGCCACCTATCTTCCCAAGCCGACCCCAGAAATCTACAAACGAGCTTTCACTCAGCATTTCATCGAATGCCTTCTTTGACTCCGAGTAGCGTTCTCGTTGCCATTTGTCGAAGTTTTGCTGAGTAGCAAGACGATCATATCCAAGTTTGAGGACAGAGGGGGCAGACAACAAAGATGACAATGGTAAGTCAATGAAACGCGTAGCCAAAGTGGGTGCATGCGCTTCGAAGAGAGCATACAGACTTGTGATATGCCTTGAGCGAAGGTGTTCTACGTGGTTATGGAAAAGATGCAGCTGTTGATTCGCTGGAAGTGGTGAATTTCGAAAACGAAGGTCAGTCTTAAGCTGGGGCAAAGCTTCGTCCCAATTTATCTGCAGGGCAACAAGTCCTTTAGAAAGCAATTCTAAGATTATACTATAACGTGCCTGGGGATCCCTGATCGCATCCACTAACATGGTCCTAGTCAAGATCGTTAGTGCCGTAGAATGTGATCTAAAGTCCACAGAAGACCATCGACACACATAAAATCTCGTTCCCATTCCTCTCTGTTAACGTCGTTCCTTGACCTACCAATATCGGCCTCAAGGCGTTCCCGTTCGAGCCTGACCTTCTGCTCTCTCTCTTTCACAGCTCGCTCCTTTTTCTCTTCGCGCAACCTCTGTCTCTCACCTTCATCTACGTCTGGTGATTCCTGCTTAGCATCGTCCTTCAAAGTGAGACTCGGTTCGTTCTGTCCAACTTCTCTACCGTGATGGCTTTTCATGTAGGTATTATAGAGTTCTTCACGAAGGGAAGAGGAACCCACAGCGTCATAACGAGGATCGTCGTAGAGTTCGCGTTTGACCTGAAGATGCAAAGGTTAATATTTACTTGAAAAATTTTTCTTCTTACATCCTTCCAAGATATACTCTCTTTGATGTTGCCCTTTTCCCGCAATAAAGAGAAGAAGTCCAATTCAGCCTTTTGAGCCATCGAACGCTTTTCTGCTCGCGATTCAACATGAAAGGGCTTGTAAACGGAAGCTTCGTAAGAAACGTACTTTTGCCAAGCTCCTTAAGATAGTCTCTAAATTTCCTTTCTCTTTCTCTATCATCTCTTCCCCAACCGTAAAAAGCCCTATCCTTTCTCCATGTTCGCCGAAAGTCAGTCCAACTTGCTCGAGTACTCCGGACTTCCCTGAGAAGTAGTTGCTCAAAGTCTTCCTTCGGGTTCGTCTCTTTTTCCTTCTTCACCGCAGATTGTCGCAGCTCGCGCGCGCGTTCCCGGCAATACTCATCGAAAGCTTCTCGCCGCGCCGATACGGATGGTAGAAGTACATATCTGGGATCAGAAACAAACTTTGGCAGTGAAGAGTCCCATGGGTGAAGTGGATTAATGTCTTTCTCTCTTAAGAGAGTCTAAGAGCAGAAGATCAGCCTATTCAGGAAGGAAAATCGTACTGCCCACGCTTGCCTTGAACAGAGCTTTTGCTTCTTCGATAGAGAGGTCCACACGATCAGGTATGCTCAGTTGTACTTGCCGTTGAGCTTCTGCTTCTTTTTCCAGTCGTTCTTTTTCTCGCTCCTGCCTTATCATCTCCTCTTCAGCCTCTGCTGCAAGCTGAGCTGCCGCTTCACGTTGCCAATCCTCCTCTTCGCTCTCATCGCTTTCGATCCCATCGTCTTCCTCTGCTTCTTCTATTTTGGCCTTCTTTGTGACGATAACTTCATCAAGTGGAATGTTTTCTTCAGCTTTCCTCTTCACTACAGTTTGAACTTCTTCCTTGATTCTCTGAATCTCTGCCGTTTGTTCGCGCTCTTCCTGCGACGATTGCTCTAGACCAGACTTGGATTGCTCATTATTTTGTAGGGCATCAACAGCGTCCTTGATCTCTTCCGGAACTGTCCATACACTCTCTCTCCTCACTTTGTGGGCATAGAATATGTTCCCTTCGGTAGTTCGCACACGGAACCACTCAGTACCCGGTATCTGTATTTTGACCAAAGGCTTCTCCTTCCTTTTGTATGGTTCTGATTGCATAGTGGGCAAGATGGGAAAGGTGGGTATCGGCCGAACATACGTAGATTCTTGTGTTTGTGAATTGTAGTAATAGAACTGGCCACCTGGTGCTGGAAAGGTGTCAGAAAGCAAGAAGGAGAAGTCCAGACTGATGGGTACCAATGTGTTCAGTCCACCCGAGTGGAAGGGGAGGAGTCTGCGAGACAAACGGTGGTGTAGACATCTGTATAATTCTTAGAAGCGTGGAACCATCCGTAATGTGTAAACCCGATAAAGCCGCTTTTCAAACTCCGTGGCGCAAACTAATTGGCAGATGACATCCTTCGGGAGGACCTTGAACTTCCTTACGCATACCTCATACGTAACTAGTGTGTGAATTGTCTACTGGTTCAAGTTCATTGGACTTAAAGCGCCACGTCCGCTGTTTCTGTGCTGACCTGTGATATATCTTATGATTCATCGCTTCCATCGGCATATACTAATTTTTATCAATGTCACATGGGAATTGACAACCCACCATAAAAGCGTCAGCCATTGAAACGCATCTAGCCCCATCCAGTCTGGAACCGTGACAATGCGCTACTTAAGATGTCTTCATGTTCGAATGACCTTAGTTTACTCCCCCACCATTTCCCCCATTTTTCTTTAAACAAGGTTACACTTTTAGGATGAACTCAGCTGTTCAGACGAAATGCGACCCCGCACTTACTCAAAGGATACTTTGGAAATTAGACTGCTGTATCCTACCTCCACTCGCTCTGGTGGGATCGGATTGTTTGTCTAGAGATCAAGTTGATGTTGAGCCCACTAGCTCTGGTTAGCAAACTTTATTGATCGAAGCAACATAGGCAACGCTAGGTATACACCTTCTACTCCATTCTATGGTTCCGAGGCTCTTAGATAATGTAGGATTGCTGGCCTCGAACGGGATGCTCACCTGAAAGGAAATCAATTCAATATCGCGCTCGCCGGTACGTTTGCACGACTTGTTTTTTAAACTAAGTTCATACTATCATTCGGGAACCGCATAGTGTTCTACGTAACGTACTTGAACACAATGTCAATTCAAAATGGATTTTTCTAATTGTCTTCTGACAGCTATCTCCTTGTTGAGATCCCTTCGAACATGGTACTGAAGAAGATGAAGGCGAATGTAGTAACGTATTTATGACCTCGAGCCGGCCATCTCCTTTGACACTAGGTTGTTAGCGATGGCTTCCTCTTTTGGTTTTCTTTTGGGGTATTGTGACCACCTCAACTTGCCTTGTGAACAATCTATTTGTTTCTTCGTCTTTTGCGTCCTCGTTGATACTAGTTCGAGGTACACTCATTTGGAGGGTTATTGGCAATAAGACTCTGCCTTGGTCTCTGTGAAGGAGGACTCCTCCCAGGAATGGTCAGTTCATTGACACCACTCTCTTCAACTAATGACTAATGATTACGAAAAGATCCTGTATCTCAGTACCATGTACAAGCGGGAAGAATTTCAATTGCGGTAAGGATCTCTTTCTCAGTATTTCGCTCAATCTTGAGCCTTGCAGCGTTGGAATTTTCTATGCATCCGGTATGTCTGCTTCCGATCATCATCATATCTAATGCGTGTTCAATTACTGAGCAGCATCACTCTCCGGAGCATTTGGAGGTACGACCCCAGATAATTATCTGCTGTAATTGAACTGGAAATAGCTAGGGTTATTGGCAACCGCGATTATCAAGATGGAAGGTGTTGGTGGACTAGCTGGTTGGAAATGGATTTATGTAAGTATATGTGACAGTCTCGTTGTGCCGTCTGATATATCGTTTCTCAGATTCTTGAAGGGTTGGCGACGATCATTGTTAGCCTGATTTCCGCCTCTATTTTACCTGCAGATATAAGTTCTGCAAGTTTCTTTACCGAGGAAGAGCGAGCATTTGCCTGTACGTTGGCTATCTCAGCCTCCAGAGAGAGACTTGCCGAATCTTGATTGCTTGCATAGTGAGACGGCTACTCTCCAGCGATGTTACCACCTCCACTGGGCCTTCTGTTCAGCAAACACAGTCTTCATCTAGTTCAATGGACAAGGAAAACAAACAAGGTGTATCTGACTCTTCCACAATTACCAATGGTCACGACGACAAGGACAACGTCGAACCTTTTGAGCTCAGAGAAGTCGTCAGAGGTTTGATCTCATCGGTACCTTTCTATTGCATTCTCCATCCTGATGACTTCGCAGGTTTGACCGATATACAGACTTGGTTAACAGGCGTTGCCTATCTTGGCCTCGTCGTCAGTCTGTATTCATATTCTCTATTTTTGTATGTGCAGCCGTTTCTGGTCGAACTAATAAAAGCAATTGCTGAACGAGACACGATGCACGAAGGCCTACAATCGTCAGTGGCTTAGGATATTCCGGAGGGGCCGCACAACTACATACTGGTGACGACGAGCAGTACTCAATGAAATTTACAAAACCCGCTCATTGCATGGCTAGTTCCACCATATGTCCCGGCTGTAGTCCTTACAGGTAAATATATCCGAAAAATCCAGATACTACCATAGTAAAATACAATCGCAGTCGTTGTAGCTGTGTTAAGCGACCAATGGAGCTGGCGTGGCCCATTTATTCTCATTTGCCTACCGTTCACTATTATTGGTAAGTAGACTTGGAACGGTAACAAGTCTGGGATTCTCATTTGCTTCCTCTTAGGTTACATTCTTGCAATAACAGCTCAGACTAATGCTATCAGATATTTAGCAGTTTTTTTCATGGCCGCGGGCATGTATGTGTGCACTATTGATATCTTAATCCATCGGAAAATGAGTCTCTTCAGTTACCCATCAGCCCCTTGCATTTTGTACGAATACTTCATTCACTTTTGACTAATAAATCCTAATTGAGGACAACAGGTCTATCCTCCCTAATAATAGCAGCGGATACTTCAAAAAAGCAACCACAACAGCTCTTCAGCTGGCTATTGGCAATACCGGGTGAGTTACAGATACTCCGGGTGGTTCGGACTGCGATTGACATCTAGTCTCGATTGGATCAAGCGGCTTTATTGCGACCTTTGTGTACACACAAGGCAGGTGATTATGCCACCCTCATGGCCTTGATCTTAATATATACCCTACAGATCAAGCCCCAAAGTACCTTCGCGGGCACAGCATTGTTCTTGGATTTGTAATTCTCAGTTTTTTAGCAACAGCAGCCAACGTGTAAGACTTCTTCCTATGAGCAGCAGCAAGAAAGGATTCAATTCGTTTAATTGGCAGGAGTTATTGCTTATGGGAAAACAAAGCGCGAAGGGAAGGCCGCCGTGAGATCAATCTCGAAAAGTATCAAAAATTATGGAATGCCGGAAGGACACGTGCGCCGATTGGGGACCGTCATCCTAAGTTTCTGTTCACCCTCTGACAATACGGTTGTCTTTCTGGGAAGGTGACCTGTACTTGTTGACAGACCAACAATTGCTTAATCAGCCTTTGCGAACCTTGATCTTTCTGACTTAGCCCCAGGAGAGCCGGATCCACGATTTGGTCTACATTGGGTCAGGATATCTATCATCAATATATGTGTATTGTAATGACATTGGTTTCCCTTGCATCCTCATTACATGGTTAAATCTATTTGTGAACCCCATGAACCCTATGAACCCGTGTCACAGTGATGTGACAAAGAAGGTCAGGTGCCTATAGCGGTTGGGTTTCCCGCTATGGAAATGACTGGCAGTACCAGAGCCTTGTCCACTCTGAGTAACGGATCACAGTGTAGTAACGATATTTGTTCTAAGGGAACAGGTACTGTCATGTGTCGGAAGTGAAATTTTTAGTAATTTTCTACTCTAGCTCTAACCCTTGGATGTAAAGTCTTCTGACTTTCAGGCCATCTTGGTTTGTATCTAGTCTAGTACATGGCGTTTTTTATAGAGTGATTTGTAATGTATGACCATTGCCGAGCGAGAGATACCAAAAAACCGGGAAGTGGAATCGCTGTCACGTCCGGGTCACAGACAGGTTACAGTTCCGCTTTGGAAGCCGACTTGCTGAATCATATTTTTCAAGTCCATACAAGCCTTTCATATAATATCCTCGGTGGCTGGGGTGACAGAATCACGCTGAACAGCTGCACGAACCATTTTCTGTGAAATGTTGAAAATCAGCTGTGGTGATTTGAAGGTATTCTGAGGATGCCGGCTCGGCTATAGGCAGAGCTTCAACAGCCCCTAAATTGTCATGCTCTCTGGTGTCGGACAGAAAGGTATTCATTTCCTTGAGCTTTCCACTTCATTCTATGTCTCGGAGAATCAGATTTAAGACACTACGTATGTATCAAAGAATTAGAGATAGTTAAATTTTCCATTCTTTTTGCTGTTTCATTTCACCGAGCTCGCGTGGGTCATGAAACTTTCTCACATTTCATGCTTGTGCATTTTCTACAGCTTAACAGCTTCAATTTTCCATAATCTTAGTGTAGGGTCTTCTTCATACATGCCATGTCCATTCATGATTTTTTCCTGGGATCTGGAAAGAGAGCAGATGGAGTTGTAGAAAGCCGATTTCACATCGCGACACATGACAGTAGTCCAACTGGTTCGTGGAGTGCAATTCCGGACGTAATTTATTTTAGGCAAAACGTTACCAGTGCCTCACCTCATCTGTACGACATGGGCGTCAAACAGAACAGCATCACAGCAACTAATTACTAACGTGTATGCCAGCCATATGCTGAACTTGAATAACATCATTGTCGCGACCAACCTTCATTCACACTAGGTGTATGCCGTATGTCAAACTTGAACGTAACGTCATTGTGTCATAATTGAACTTGAAAAACTATGGTGCATTGAGGATTTGCACAAAATATGGTTTCGAATGTTCCTCGGTGAGTTTGCTGTTTGCTCATATCAACTACTTGTTCTAAATTCATTCTAGCTTCCCCGTCCTCAACATACTAGTAGCAATCAAGTCTTCAAGCTTCAAGGCAGGCGTCGCGGTTGACACTCGGCATCTAACATCAATGACAGGTATCAAATGACCGATAAACGTACTCACAGTGTGCTGCAGCTTTGCTTATGGGAGGATCATGTTATGGACTCATTAAATTCTTAGACTTGGTGCGCATGCATGTTTCCCGATGGAGTATTCTAAGTACTACAACTTGTCCGCCCGCCGCAGCTCGATGTCATGCAGTGTGGTAGGGTTTATAAATTTCACATATAGTTATAACCTTGCTACACATGGGGTGATCATGCATAAGTTTGCCCAAAAATCATTGTAAAAATTGAGATTGTGCATACTACTGTTACTATACAAAGATTAATTAGGATACATTGGCTCTGTTAGTTACAGTCGTCAAGGGGTCACACGGGCAAACAAACAAAATATTGACAGTAAAGTATTTCTAAATGTAGAATCTGACGACAGATTTCAGCCTCACAGAGTCAAAAGTCAGCAAAAGGTGCTTACTTCTTGTTGATATGATCGAGGAAGAGTTCGAAATTAACATTGACCTTGCCGTTGAACAACGCGAAGGACGAACGCTTCTCGTACTTGGCCTGCAGCAGGTCCTCCATTCGAATGTCTTCTGAGGCGATTCGGGTGGTAACACCAAGTAAGGTAGACTCGAGCCGCAGCGTGAACACTCCAACAACTTTGGATGACATAGTGAGCTGTATTTTGTCGAATTGTCGGGGAGAATATTGATCAATAGACAATAATATGCCCTTTTCGTACAGGTGTTTGGCTGAATAGATGAAAGAACCAAATGGAACAGATTCCCCCGTCTTTTGAAGCTCCCGAAGGTGATAAAACTGCTTCGTAAAGGGGAGCACAAAGCGTTTTTTCCTGGCAAAGGATTATGAAGTCTACCTGAAAAGGCAAAGCATGATCAAAAGACGTACCCTTTACCACGTTGCATTGTAGTCATGGCAGTCTCAACATAGTTGTGATAACTATCGATCTGCTCCTCGAAGTACTTCTTACGTTCAGCTAAATGCCGGAGCGCCTCATTCATGCTTTGCATTTCCTGTTGACGTTGGAGACGCTTCCGGTGTTTGCTCCGGACGTCACCAGCGATGGCATCGAGGATACCCTGGAAACCATCTTCACGCGTAATTCGTCCTTGCTTTTCTAGATCTAAAAGATTAGAAATAGCTAAAGCTTTAACGGCGGCAAATTTCAGGCTAAATCCAGGTTACGAGGGGCAGTCGAACAAAAGGACCATGTTAACTCACGAGCGAATATCCTCGAGACGGTATGCGGCATCTGGTGCAAAAGTGGAAGGTTGACGTCGGGGATGCCTCATCTGTTCGTTTTCCATTTCAGCCTCCAAAATCTCCTCCCACATGGTTTCGTCTTTTTCGGTGACAGGTCGCATCAAGGACTCCAATAAATCTTGGGCGGGTTGTACCCGTAACATCGCCAACACCCCACGTTTCGCTTGCACCCATAGTGTCTTCTCTTCAGCATGGGGATCTACAACAGAATCCAATTAAAACGAAGACTTTCTCTCAGCTGATGGAACAGTGGTCTTACCCCGTACATGGGCAAAGCGATTGGTAAGTTCCAAGGTGATAGACGTGTCCCTAGCATGCTTCAACTCCTCGCTTCCTAAGTGAGGTACTCCGTCGAGCTCAGTGAGTATTACTCGCAGAGTGTCGCCCTGGTTCGGAGCCTGAAAATTGCATGTCAAATTGGCAAACAAATCATTCACAGATGGGTTCGTACAACATAATCTAAGTGTTGGGCAAGTAAGCCATGTAAGGTGTAGATCTCATTTGGCGATATGTAGATTGGCTTGGGCTGCACAGTTACATCAAGGAACTCATGAGCATGAAACTCGGTTTCGGCATCAGGAACATCCGCAACTGCTGGACGTTTGTCAAAATTCGACAAAAGTTTGTGTGAGAAGCTCACCATCCAGCAACCATGCAGACATCTCCACAATTGCCTTGCAAACATAATCATTGATTGGAACATACATAGCACTGTCATCGTCGAATTGTCGACCGCTGGTTATCTGAGTGAGAACCCGGGAGATCTGAGCAAGATTCATCCGTGCTGTGGTACTGATAGTTTTCGTCACTATGTCAAATGTCTCTGGCGCCCTGGCCGTCTGGGTGAGATACTAACCTCAGTTTTAACAAAGGCGAAACTCACACAATAGCAGGATTGAGATACCGATAATAAACCAACCTGCCGATACAAGCCACATAGGCTTCCTCTGGCGCATCCGGGAAGCGTTCCTATTCATCAAATGTTATGAGTAGGAAACCAAATTCAAAAATGTCACACTGACCCTCAGATGTACGAGAGTTTCCCGAGCCAGATACCTCATATTATACGGCATTTTCTTTGTTGACTGCTTGATAACACTGACAAAGGCTTCTGTCCACCACTGCAAAACTTGCAGATCTGCTGAAATTGATGATAGTTCGCACAGTCAGGCGAAGGTGGACTCACGGCGAATATATATTGGCCGGGTATCTGGATCCTTTAGGGCGTCACGGAAGCTGACTTCCTTGACTTTCTTACTGGAAATCCCTGACTTGACTTCCTCTAACTCGATTCTGGCCTTGTGGATCTGTCATCAACTCGTGAGATATGTAATAGACGCATCGTCTTAGTTGAACACACAGCTGAGGGGTCTGCCTCCAGGTCAAGATCTTCGGAAGAAACGATTTCACGGACAATAGTTTGAAATGATTCTCGTGCATATGTTAATTGTTTCGAGCGAACGTACTGCACTGCGATGTTGATATACATTGGGTGACCATGAATGATGTCGTCGATCGAAGGAGAAGAAGCAACTTCTTCACGAATAGCAAGCTTCAAAGAAATGAGAATAGCTCGAAGAAAGCCGTGTTTGTCATCACCTGGAAAAGTTTCAAAAGAAGATAATCTTCTCTACGATCCTGACCATACCCGAACAGTGTCAGCACTACTCTCTCCAAAAATCTCCGGGTGATCTCCGGAGTACTCTCTGATGACAAACGAATGGAAAGCCTACTGAGATATTCACCTCTCGATTGTAGAAGATAAAAAAGTTGCTGATAGAGTTCCAGCTTTCTTCTCGCTGCTTGGTCGATGGAATTTGGACCGGAGAACGGATCACCGTGTGCAGCAAGTAGAGATATTCTTTCAGCATGCGATGCAGCATTGTCAGCTCGTCTGGCCTTGATAACATTCTGAACGACAAGCCCAATTTTAACATCTAGATCACTAAGGTCATTTTCGAGTGCCTGGTTTTCCCGAATGCTCTCTACAACCTTCTTTCGAAGGCGCTCAACCTTGATCTCCTCCTGAAAATCGGCTTCTGAGTCGTCAAGAAGATGGACAAAATTTTTGATAGTCCCGACAGAGACATTCTTGCCCAAGGTCAGTTGTCGATATTGTTCTCGAGTCTCCTTTGCACGGAATAATGATTGTATCTTCACGACCTTGCTGAGATTGTCCCGATAGTACTGCATCTTGGCACGGAAAGATTTACGCATTAGAGCACCTCGAAACATTGCCTGTAGCAGGGAAGCAACGAAATGGCTACGATGCAAATGATCCCGCCAAGCACAATAGTCCAAGCGTAGTAAGGCACCTCGAGCAGTCGCTTGGAAACGTGCGACATCCGGGACAGCAAATTTTAAGGTTTTCGTAAGTTCCTGGTGTTTGTTGCGCGTTATCTGAGCACGAGCCAGCGCTTGGAACCCCCCGACAGAGACTACTGTTTTCACCTCAGACAAAGCCTTCTGAAGGCTCTCATGCCTTTGACGGACAAGATTGGCACGGGCTCGAGCTTGGAAATCGATTACAATTGGGGTTGCTTTTCGTAGTCCTCGAATAAGCAGAAGTAAGCGTTTTCGTGCAAGGTAGGTACGAACGGCAGCCTGTATGCGCACGACAACATGTGAAATATTCTCCAGTTTGGCCAACTGTGTCCACAATCGACGTCGCATTATGAGACCTCTGAGATGGGCTTGAAGAGATATGAAGCGAGTCTCATGGCGTTTCAAGAGCGCAAGTACCCTGGCAGTCTCCCTTCTCATAAGAACACCGCATGCATGGGCTTGAAACGTCACAATTGACGTATGTATGATTGACTGTGAAAAAGATTTCGAAAGTTCTTTATGAGTATTCCGAACAACGCGAGCGCGTGCCATTGCCTGGAGCCTGGTCACAGAAGGAAGGCTGTTTCGAAGGGATGCCATTAGCTGGCATAGATGACGACGTCGTAAAAGTCCGCGAAGGTGAGCTTGCAATTTGATAACACTTGATATTGAAGGTTTTATTTCACGAAGACGCCTTCGCCAACGCCTCCGTGAAATGATGCCTCGGACAAGAGCTTGCAATGATATTACCCAGAGTTCAAGATCAGCTATTGAACGACGGCGCTTGTTCAGCTTTCTGCGAACCAGGTTGCCGCGGAGATGGGCTTGTAGTTTGTGGATATAGCGTTCAGTCATACGCATACGACCATGCAATGTAGACTGAGATCTGCGAACAAGGAACCCTCTAGATCGAGCTTGAAGGGACATAATTGAACCCTCGTTCTCCAGAAGTAGTCGGTCATGACCTAGGGAAGCTCAGGAGATCAGTTCACATAAATAGGAGGTAACACCCGCTTACGTTCTTCCTCTGTTTCAACTTCAACTTCGGGTTCCTCGTTGATCTCCTTCGCAAGTTCGCGACCGACGTTTCCGAAATTTGGCATCGCCACACCTGCATCCTTGAGTCCTTTCTGCGTCTTCTGTAGTTGATCATCGGAGAACTGGAGCTGCCCAAGAAGGTTGCCGATTCGTTGGGCCATCCCTCTACGAGCGAGAAGATGGCTGTGATTGTTTCAGTTATACCGTATGTCGGACATATGAGGTGGATCACACCTTAGAGCGTGAATACAATATATAACCTTGGGCATGTTCTTTTTCTCGTACAAATCCGTGAGTTCGAATATAAACCCCTATGTCATTCATCACATAAATTCAATCCAATAGCTTAGGAAGTAAACCACAAAGAGTACTCACTTCGGGTAGACCGACCTGCCGAACAAAAGAAAAGAAATGATTGATATTATCTGAGTGCCGGAAATCCAGTTTAGGGGCCTGTAAATTGCATCAGTTAGAAAAAGATTATTGTTGAACGCTAGACCCCACATCGTAGATCTTTCTGACAGCACTCTCTCCTTGGAAAGCGCGAACAAGTTTTGCCAAAACCACCCCATTTCGCAAGCCATCTTCCAACTCGACAACCCCAAACTCGAGCTCTTCTCCTAGACATCCCTCAATCCATTGTTGCGCTTCTCCAACATGACAAAGATATTCATAGGCGTGGATAAGATGTCTTTGGGTATCTGCCCACGAGCTCCCCATAAGACGAGCAGACGGCAGTGGAGAAGAAGCTGCACTGGGAGCTTTTAGTTGTATTCGACCTGGAAGTCCGGCAACATCATCCGCATTAGGTAGAGGAACTGCAGGTACAACCCGTTCCTGTTTCCACAATTTCTCAGGCGAGGCGTCCTTGAGTGCGCGTTTGAAAACGTCCTTTTGTTGCGGCTGGTCCAGAGGCTCTTGAACTTTCTTCTCAAGCTCTAATGGCTCTGCATCTCCACTCGCAATACGGGGAAGGTGCCTTCCGAGCCTTCGCCCAGAACCAAGTTTATCACCATAAGCAGACTTCTTGTTGGTCATGTAGGAACTCCGATACACAGATGGGTTGATCATAGAATCTGTTGATGACAGCGAGGATGAAGTTCTATGAGAATTCGTTACTTGCTCATGGGAACGTGCAGTGGATAAGTTGAAAAGAGGTTGCTGGGATTTTTGTGGTGATGGAGCTTCTACGGGCGGAATGTTCACAGATGACGGACGCCCAGGCGCTGGCGAAATGGATTGTGCTAGTAAAGAAGATGATTTTGATGGTGGTGGTGTGAAAGAGTGTTCCGTGGATTCCGAGGAGGATATTAGGGTATCCAACGCTTTCGAGCGTTGAGAGCGGGTATTCGATATTCCGACTGATCCTGATGATGAAGCGGAACCAACAGGAAGCATGCTGGAATGGGATGGCGCTACCGAAGGCAAATGTACACGCTGTGAAGATGGACCCGCCGAAAATGAAGAATCGTTTTCAACAGTAACACCAGTCGCATTACGCAACAGAGGGGAAGCAGTTATGGATGCTGGCATCGTGCGGCGCTTGAGGTACGATGGAGTCCGCTGGGGTTCGACATACGTTACAAGCTTGGTGGGGGGATTAGTTGATTGATGCTCAGATGTTAATAACAAGTCCTGGCGTAAGGTCGTATAGCTTGGCGTCCCATTTATCTCCCCATCCCTTATTGGATTGGTTTGTGAATTCAGGTTTTCATCACCAATGGCCTCTCTAGCACGTTCCTCCCAAACTCCTCGTGTCGCGTCGAAACTGTTAGCGACCCGATGCGTCCATTTTCGCGTGTTTGTTAGAGTACCTGATGCTGTTGAATTTCCAAGGATTCCAATGCCTGTCTGCGAGTTACTCCGTAGCAGAGAGCTCCCGCCGCCTTTAGACGATGTACGTTCTAGAAGGCGAGTCTGATACGCGAATGGACCAGAGGAAGAAGTCCTAGAATTCGTCGAAGCATTTGTGGAAGTAGAGTCAGAGCGGTCCATTGCGTAGCTATTTCATCAGTTCTGCAAATCCACGCAAAATTCCAGTAGGTCGGTAAGAGCCCAAACGCAGACATCTCTCAGTGCCAACTCAACAAACAACTCAATACACGGACGTCCTCGACAATGAGTATCTCTGGTTGCGTAGTTTTGCACGTCTAACCATGTCCACTACTCCAGAAGAATGCGCTTATAGCTGCTCAGGTCTTGGAGCTCGGAATCAGGCGGGGAATTTCGTCGAAACTAATTTTAGAATGCGATGTGAAAAACATGTTGCATATGACAAGGGCTCAAGCCCACTTTTTCCGTTTTGGTCTCACCTAGCTTCCACTGTTACCACAGTCATTAGAGAATCCGATAAGTCACCGCATACCTCTTGTCGCTGCGACGACCATCCAAGCCTAGAGTTGCACTTGTTAATAAATACGGGTCCCGAACTCGCCGACCTCTCATTTTCCGGACTCTAAATACCAACAACATTACAGTACTACTCTTTCTGACACACTGCGTCTCGTATTCAGCAAGCGTTTCCTCCACTTCAATGTCCGCACGTTACAACGCGTATTGAGATGCTGCAGGCGACGGTGTACGAGCTCTCGCTAAACACTATGATAACTTCTGTCCAACTCCCATAGATCGTATCTCATAGGTTGTGGGTTTAAACTCCCCCCGGTAGATAAGAACAAAGGAGACGGAAAGGGGCATTGTATAGGTGATCACACGTTCATTTTTGGCTCGCCCTGAAAGCGCGATTCAAGGAAACTTTTGTTCTCAACTTGGCCAGTCGACTTCGACAAACTCGATCTCTGGAATCCACTCCGCCAACTTTCAGTGACCACATGTAAACGGCATGAGGACGAGGCTGCGGCGGAACGGATGTCCTGATTAAGGACCTGGGGCTTGAACCTTGGCCCCCGCAACGGATGGACGAGATAGGCGGCAAATGTCCAACCAGCACACTTGAACACGACCTAAAGCACAACACCCATACTGATTCTTGGAATAAGTACGTTCTGGACTCACATTTTAGCTTGTAGCAGCACTTTAGGTCACAATTATGGTGCCGTTTAGGATGTTCGAAATCCTTGATTCTAACGACCCACTGAGAAAAAAATTGGGCCTGACCACAAGATGACAGCTACTTCGTCGCTGAAGAGTCAGAGGAGTGTATGTATACTACAATGGCATGATCGCAATGTAGGGAGGTCCACACATACGCATGAACAGCTGGGAGCCCGTACTGCATACAGTGCTGTGAACCCCTTCCCCCTCAAGCTTTATCTCGACTGTTCGCGCTTGGAAGATTCGTCATGCCATACAAGCGCCAGATTGCTGTGTGGACTCTGGCCAAGTATAAGGCTAAAACAATTTACAGAAATGTGTTTATAAGTGATTGAGGCCTTCGTGAGTAGAGGGGTAAGATAATTACTAAGCAGGCTTCGCACGGTTCTATGTGTCTTCGCTGCCACTGGTGTCGTTTGGTACAGGTCTCGCTTCGATCGTCTCGAACGGTGAGTCGATCTCTTCATCCTGCTGAACGAAGGGAAAAAATTATGTAAGGGTGAAACTGTGATAGTAATGGAGCATGCGAACATCATTGCGTCGATCAAAGTGTTTTGACAATTTTTCAATGACTAGACTGTAAGGCAGGTGTTGCGTGAGTTTTCTACAAGAGAACCGCTTATTAGCAATAGAATAATATCATTACATTGATCTAACCTTCGAGGTTGTACATTGAGAGAGTGGCGAGCATCTAATGTGGAGTCGAGGACATTGGACGAATGTGCTCCTTCACTCAGAGAAAGTCTGATGGAGTATTCCTTGTCAGATTTTCCTCGTCCATGGTTTCGTTCGTAGAGCTCAAAAGTGATATGTGACTGTTACAGGAAATAAAGAAAGGTATGAAGTCAAGAAGACATTGATCAAAGGATCCACTGACGCAATAGTCAAGTTCAGGAATGCGGCGATTCGCAATCGGAAGACCAGACAGCAATACAAGATTTACTAGGGTGTGGATGTGGCTCTCTTTAGTGAAGTATAGGGTAAGAGAACTCTCGCCATTATTGCGAGCAGCTTCTAAGTCTTGAACCACATTACGCAAAAGAGGTAGCGACGTCAAAACGCCAATCTCTTCCCTAGGAGGAAGGTCAATCAAAGGTCGACGATGATCAACTTCGTCTTCACTCACTTTTCATCAGGGTCTATGCCGTACTCTTGAGGGGCTACAAGGTCAAATAATGCTTTGGCTCGTCCGTAAAGTTCGTGGAGTTTGCGGTCATGGGGAGGGTGGACTGAATCGTTTCTGGTGTGTTCATCAAAGATGGCAAATAAGAAGGTTCGGTGATGGAGAGCGCAGTACTTGATCGTATCGTACAGCTCTGAAACCTGATAGGCTATCGGCATCTAGCTCTGGTAGTGAACATACGAATTTTACTTACACGGGAGGGGTCGAATTTCTTCTGTTCAACGTCACAAAAATCCTCGAAAAGTTTTTCCCACCTTTCACGGAATAGCCATGGCTCATCACCACAACACCTATGATAAAGTTTAACTGATGTTTCGAGGCTCAAAGGTAGATAACGGTACCATCGCTCCTGGATCTTGTCTACATCCAGAGTTTCGAAATTCCGGCGCATAATATCCCGAAACGAGCCTAGGAGCTCGATGACTTCCTGTGTAAGGGTACTCAAGGACAGAAGACTTCACCTGCAAGACTTCACGCACCTTTACGACCTCAACTGGCTCCTTTTTCATGCTTTTGGGCCAAGTTAGCTCGGGCCGTTTTTCCGGCTCGCCGGGCCGCAGGAGGATCTTCAGGCGCTTTTTCACGTCATCCATGAGGTCTTTGGCAGCGTTAGAGTCATCGAGAAGGTCCTTTCTAACTATAAGATCAAGAGGAGGGCGATTGGACGAATACTGTGATGAAGAGTTTTTGTTCGTGAAGGTACTATCGCCGTCTGTCGCAGATTTTGGAACGGCCGTTGAAGGCGGTGACGTATAGCTTGGATGCTGCGCGAGTAGAGCTGCAGCAAAGACTTCTGCAGACGCAATAACGCGGCGCTCGGAGGATGTAAATATCTGGACAGACTCAAGAATGTTTGCAAAATATACAGTATTCATAGGCTTACCTTGACATTCTGAAGGGCCTCCCGGTCTTTGTTGCAACATATCAGTCTGACTTTGAGCCGACTTTAATTTCAACAAAACTCACTCATGATTGTGATGTCCTTCTTGAGGTTCTCTCCTAGATCTCGTGATTGATATCTCGCAGAATGAGTAAACTTAATAAAGATAGTCACTGGCACTTCAATGATACAAAAGTGAAAGGGACCGACCTCGCCTCCCCACTTGAAGACAAGAGTAAGCTTAATGAGTCTGCGGGGCTGACCAGCTTGACGCTTTGAGTATACTGGTTTCAGCTGTGCCTTAGTTCCAGGAAAGTCGATCTTGCTGAAGAGGGCAGTGTTTAGTTGTGTTAGTTTGACAAGATCCTCTCCATCTGCCCCAAGGTCCTTAGCCCTCACGACAGCAGCCGCAATTAAGGCCAACTGCTCCTTATCACGGAGAATTATTTCTTCAGTCTCGCCATTGAGAAGCGTAACAAAGGGCTCGGTCCAAGGTTCTCCGACAGGAAAATTGAACTTGAGTTTTTGCTGGAACAGTGTTGGAAAAGCGCGTCCGGTAGTGATTGAAAAGCTTATCGTACCTTCGGAGTGCGGTCGGCGTGACGGAAAACCGTTACATTAGCTTTCAAAAGCCACGTTGAAGACTCCTGTGGCGGTAGGTTTGTAGTTGGAAGGGGCCGTTCGACAGATGTCGCATGTCTCATGCATAAGGCAACAAGAATGTCGGCTGCTTTGTCTGAAGAAGAATGAACATCATATAGGAAATCAGTAGCAAAGTTCAGAAACGTACCATAATATGAATCATTCCCTTTTACAAAACTCCATCCATTTACGTCGATAACATGACTGCGTTGGCCATTATCGCAACGCAACATATCAAAACCACAAACTCGTTGACCAAAACCTTCGCAGATTTTGTCCGCCCAACCCTTCTCTTCTTCAGTCAACCTTGTAATAAAACTGGGGAAATAAATCAATGAAAGATAAAAAAACTGAGCAACTCGTGAGCAAACCGAATCTCTTTTCCATCTGTGTTTCTTCTGACAAGGCCATCAACGACCGGAGATTTGCGTGTTTCTGCATGAGTGTACTCTCTGCCCACGGTGTAGACTTTGATATCTTCTGAGTTATCAACATCTATAAATTTCTCGTAGATGTATGAGCCATCCGTCCTTGGTTCGTTCAAAGTGTTGTCTAGTTCACTTGATTTATTCCCTACCTGATGGGAGCTAGAGAAGGTAGCATCATAATGTAAATCCGGGCGCACCTTCCGAAAGAGTCGACGACCTCCACCTCCGCGGAAATAGATATAGACATTATGATCCTCGCCACTCACAGGCTTTTCAACGAAAGGCTTTTCCATAACCTTGCCATCAACGATGATAGCATCACCGTCCTCTCGGAGAATGACTTCTGGGGTAACGCGAACTCCTCCAAGGACTATGCCTAATCTATTTTTCATAAGTTCAACGAGCTCGCTGTCGAGGTTTGGACCACCATCTCTCGAAACTTCAATTCGCGTTGGCCCTGGTATCTGGAGATGGTCTAGAACAGCGCCGACGAGCCGACGATCCCAGAGGAGGGCTTGAGGTGTGAGATCGTTGATGCAGAAAGGCTTCCGAAGTTTGACATAGGAGATAGCTTTGTCAAGAGGGAAATCGGTCGAAAAGAAAGAAATCAGGACGTCACAACGAGGCCAATTTTCCACATCTGAGGGAAAACCATTAATAAATCAACGTACAACATCATGTCAGGCGGGGAAAACAAGATGATGACGTCTGCCCTTGATGCCCACCTTCGTCCAAGATGACCTTATCGCCAAATACCTTCACTTCAATAGATCCCCGAGCTCTTTCTACTAATCGCGTCAAAATCTCCCTCATGGCTTTGCTCCGAGCCTTAACGTCCATCGCACAAACACCAAGAAGTATAGATTTCTGCGAGCGGCCATTCCTGATAGTAATGGCAAGGATCACTAAGTTTTTCTGACAAAAATATTGATTCGCCTACTTTGTTGCCAGATCAAAGGTTGTCGACGATAATTCGGAGTGGGATCCAGTCGATGAAGGAGATGATGAGCGCGTGAAAGTCGAGCTTGATCGCGTGGAAGGCTTTTCTGGGGAATAGAGGTAACGGGAGTGCCGGTCTCTATGGTACATTGAACAAATCTAGGCTGTCAGGGATGTCGTAAGAGTTAATAAAGCCACGTGGCCAGACATATCTAAGGTGGTCGGCCGCTTGAAGAAATCGTGATCGCGCTTGCTCAATATTTCAATAACGACGCGGTAACGAGTCTAAGAACATATTTGCTCTCCTAATAAACAGCGCCTTCGGCCGTGGCGCCCGCTATTCAGAGTATCTAATATCCTTGTGTTTGTTCAGCACAAGTCATAGATTGCAATAAGCCGAGCTGAAGTAGAAATCACAATAGCGGCTGTCTTAGAATGTTCTCAGACTCCAACTAGCGTTGACCTTACCTCGCACTGTTGAGGCAGTCAGCAGAGTACGGTCCGCCAGCCCATGCAGGAAGTACTGGAACCCTCCAGCATCCCTGAATGCTCTCACAGTGAAAGGGCATTCCACTTGTCACAATTCGTTCCATTCCCCAAGTGTCATCTGCCACGTATATTGTCTGCATGATTACGCTGGTAGTTGATTGTATTCGCGATATATTTCTGACCGGATGTAGTTCATCAAAGCCAAACCGTCGAACTTGAAAACGAGGGGAAAAGCCTCCTCTGTGCTCCACGCTGGTTGCACAGTATGGATGACGTTAGTTACGTCCGCCAGATGTCGATAGGGGTGGACTCGTCCAGACGTCACGTCATTTGTAACTGAAGATTCATGGCACGTAAACCCTTCTAGGATCTTCCTCTGAAAACCCCCTCTAGAAACTTCTCAGAATCTGGTCTCCATCATCATACAGCATAAGGTACCATAATGCAGCCGTTTGGGGCAATGGAAATGACTCACTAATACTCACCTAGAAGCCTCTATATCTCCTTTCCGATGACGTAAGGAAATCATTGGAGGCATCATGGCCCATAAGCCTGCTTTAGTGTTGAGGCATTATTTGGAGGTCGCAAATTGATCCTCTATCTCCCGATGTCACTTATAGGCCTTATTTGGTACTGAGGCATTATCTGGAGGCTTGCATCTCCACCCTTTCCTGATGGATGCTTTCTTTGGTATCGAGGCATTATCTGGAGTGGCAGAACCTTTGTCCCTTGATTATGCAGCTATAACTCAAACTCCATCCATACCTCTTCTTGTATTGATATATAGACCGCGTCCATCAGACGGCGATAGTCATTTCTCCACTTACTGACATAGAATGGGCTTCTCAACGACGACAGACGTCCAAGCGTGTACTACTGTACAAATTACCAATCTTCACTGTGACCAGTCCGTCCTTCGCTATTGGGCCTAACTTATAGTCTCTAATCCTTTCTACAGCTGCATATCGACCGTCAAGCTTCGTTTAGCGAGCTTGAACCCTGCTTTATCAGTCAATGCTTCTTTGGAGGCAAAAACTGTGACAGTGAAACATCCAAAGGAATTTTCTCTGGCTGATATCCAGCACAACCTTTGTGAAGCTGGATTTGATATCAGCTCTTGCGAACTTTGTGCCAACGAGGTCGCGTCGCACGACATACGACTCCAAAAGCACTCAGAATATTGTCTTCAGTGCCGGATCGAGCAGGCTCTGCCTACTTTCTCTGTTACTCTTTCTGTCGGTGGGATGACCTGCTCCTCCTGCGCGATCAGCATAAGCGAAGCAATCTCTCGCGTGTCTGGGGTTTATAATGTTGCTGTCAGCGTCCTTGATGGCTTCGTAAAAGCCATCATTGTTAGCAAAGACTTAGCGGACAGCATCTTTCACGCTGTAGAAGATTGTGGGTTTGAGGCTAGAATCCTCAGTGTCGAGTCGCTGCAAGACAAGGGAGTGGAACACTCAGTAAAAGTTCAACGGACAGTGTCCCTTCGTATTCATGCCATGTTCTCCCAGTCAGTACCGCTAATTGGTACAGTGTTTGTCCATCTAACCCCTCACGCAGAGCTTGTGCTGACAAAGTCATGGCGGCCTTGGAAGAGTTCGGAGACAGTGTGACCATTGTCAAGCCTGTGCTCAGTCACACGGACCCGGTCTTGACAATATCTTACCTTCCGGACCCTCCAAATATGTCCGTACGGAAAATAATGACGTCTATAGCTTCGGCAAGATCACCTCCTTTCCAAGTAACTGTCGAATACCCTCCATCCATTGAACAGCTCGCTCGCGCTATGCAGCTCCGCGAACGACATCATATTTGGCTTCGACTCTTATTTGCTTTCATCGCCGCTCTGCCAACCTTTGTTATAGCAATAGTCTTTATGTCGCTGGTCAAGGACGGCAACCGATTCAAAACCTATCTGTCTGAGCCTTTGTGGGTCGAAAACGTATCCAGAGCTGAATGGGCGCTTTTCTTTATCTCGACGCCCGTCATGTTTTACAGTGCAAGTTATTATCATTGGAGAACTCTCAAAGAGATTTATGCTCTCTGGCGCCCCGGAAGTTCCGTCCCATACCTTGAACGCTTTACGCGCTTTGGGACCATGAATATGTTGGTTTCCCTCGGTGTATCGGTTGCGTACTTCTCGTCTATTGGCCTACTTTGCTTGGGGACAATGACACCGGGTCAAAAGACTGGGAATATGACGACATATTTTGACTCCGTTGTCTTTCTCACCATGTTTTTGCTTGCTGGTAAATGTTATATTATCTTTTTCGAAGTACCCTCCCATGACCCCATTTTAGGACGCTACACGGAATCGTATTGCAAATCACGGACTGCAGACGCAGTATCCGCATTAGCATCACTCAGGCCAGTCTATGCATACCTACTAATGCCAGTGGCATCAAGAAAAGAACCTTTCCCTACAATAGGCCTAACAGAAGAGGACCCAGAGAAAGGTAGTGTAGAGGATGACTTCAGTTCGCCTTCTCAGACCAGAATTGAGAAGGTTCTTGTTGACTATCTCGAAGTGGGAGACGTCGTTCGTATTCCAAGCGGATCTACGTCCCCTGCGGATGGGAATATCTTACCTGGACAGCAGGGAATCTTTGACGAGAGTTCTCTTACAGGAGAATGTAAAATGATTAGAAAATTTCCTGGGGAGAAGGTGTTCGCAGGCACGGTGAATAAGGGACATCCTATTGACATTGAAATCCAGGCTATCGGAAGAAACACAATGTAGAGTTTTTTTATCTTGTTTTCGCGGGTCGCACAACTGAATAGAGGTGTAATCTTCTAGGTTGGACAAGATTATCAAGGTTGTACGGGAGGGTCAGACACGCAGAGCTCCTATTGAACGCGTTGCTGATCGTATCGTCCGATATTTTGTACCCATCGTCACGGCTTTAGCCCTTATCACTTGGATAATCTGGCTTGCACTAGGACTCAGCAATTCTCTTCCCTCGCATGATCTCGATCTAGAATTAGGTGGATGGAGTGCGCAATATTCCTTTCTTTACATGCAATTTAACTGATGGTAGCACAGCTGTGTGGTCGTTACAGTTTGCCATCGCAGTATTCGTGATTGCATGTCCTTGTGGTATTGGGCTGGCTGCACCTACAGCACTACTTGTTGGCTTGGGTTTAGCTGCAAAATTTGGTATCCTTGCCCGAGGGGGTGGGGAAGCCTTTCAAGAGATGTCACAAGTCGACTTGGTAGTATTCGACAAGACAGGGACATTGACCGAGGGTGGTCAGCCACGGGTATCGGATTTCGCGATACTCAATTCCACTCTCGGGTCTCGCTCTACAGTACTTGGCGTGGCAGCTGAGCTTGAATCAATTTCTTCTCATCCGCTTGCCACAGCGATTCGCCATTTCTCCGGAAACTCTGCCAACCACACTGGATCTGCATTTCAAGAAGTGGGGGGGAAAGGTTTGAAGGCATTCTTCAGTAGCCTCAATTGTACGGCGATCATTGGTAACGAGATCTGGATGCTGGAACACGGCGCAAACATCGACTCAGACCTCTCAAAGCGCCTTATGATCTGGAAGGAGGAGGCCAAGAGCGTCGTATTGCTGGCAATCCAACACCAGCAAGAGATGATCTTTCACATCACTGCGATATTTGCAGTGTCTGACCCTGTACGAAATGGGGCAAAGGAAGTGATCTCTCATTTAAATGCTCTAGAAATTAGTCCTTGGGTGATATCGGGTGACAACTTCACCACGGCATCCGCAGTTGCGCGCACTATCGGTATACCAGCCGATCATGTAATTGCAGGAGTGCTTCCACATGAAAAGGTATTTCAACGATCGCAGTCCTCCATCAGAGGCTGATATTGGGATCACTAAGTCTCTATACATCGAACAACTGCAGAATAGTGGTTTCACTAGATCTGCTCAGTCGGGAAAACCTCGCTCAAAGACGCGCACGATAGTCGCAATGGTTGGAGATGGAATCAATGATGCGCCGGTTTGTAACTTAGATGGACCGACACATATTGCCATTGACCTTCTCGCGGATCTTAGGCACTTGCAGTAGCTGATGTTGGTATCGCCATCGGATCAGGAAGTACGTAGACCTTTCTCTCTGGCAGTATCAATTACTTAGACAGTGCTCAGGCGATATCGCCCTTTCCAGTGCAAGCTTTGTGCTCCTCTCTTCTGATTTAAGGAGCCTGATAACACTTTACGACTTGTCTAAACGTATAATCAACCGCATCAAGTTCAACTTTGTAAGTGTCTCTCTGGGCTTTACACATATACCTCACTGGTTTCGACTCCAGGGCTGGGCATTGATATACAACATGATTGCTCTTCCAATTGCAGCTGGTGTCATTTACCCAACAGGCCACCGTCTTGACCCAGTGTGGGCATCCCTTGCGATGGCTCTATCGTAAGCACGTCCATCCAAGACCTGTGCATGGCTGAAGATGGTTCTAGGTCGGCATCCGTAGTATGCAGTTCTCTTCTACTGAAGAGGTATAAAGAAGTCCGTTCGTTCAACTGAAGACTACATTAGAAACATGAGTTGAGACTTATAGATTTATGACTTACTAATGCAAATGACTTATTTAACTGTCCTCGGTCCATTCGCTCAACCCAAGAGCTGCTCGACCCTTTTGCAATTGGGTTTTGGTTAACTCCTTGAACTTGATGCCGTCTGGTACTTTCCCTGTCATGGATAGGTAATCACTATCAAAAAGCGCCGGTGTAGACTTAGATAGGTTGGATGATTGCGTTGTCAGAGCCGCAAAGGAGGACGTCGCGTTGTGATACCTGTCTTCGCGTTAGCAAATGTCAGCTTTCGCTTTAATGGGTACTGACAATCTAGTCCCAAATCAGCACGAATCTCGAGCGATACAGAAGACGTAACACACCGGAACGCCTCTTTATTCAGACAATCTGCCTCCTCGAGCTCATCAAGCGCTTTCTTCTTGAATGCTGCTTTTATGTAGTGAAGTATATCAAAAACGTGATGCTCTTTAGGTCTAGAATTTTCTATGAGAACAGTCTACATCATGCGGAGGTCTTACCGCCAATGTCTAAATCTCGGTGTCATATTGAAAGTGCCCGTATGGTTATCAATAAGCGGATGGAATACGTCCGTCACGAACTGCACTGAGGGCTGTTGATCTGGGTACGTTGGAGGAAAGTTGATTCGAAACTTGAGAATGGCATCCGCATAATATCCTATAAGGCGGTCAGCAGTTATTAAATATTCTGATCCTTGTTGGAACACACGCCTTGATGCACGAAGAAGACTGCATTCCAGATCAGGAGGTTTTCAGCTGAAGGCATGATATACATCCCAAGAGGACAATGTCCGCGGTGTCGGATGGAGGCATACTCAAGCGAAAGTGCAGTGCGCGTAACAACGTTAATCGGTTCTGGCGCAGGTGGGCGGTAGGACGTTGTACGAGCTTGTCTTGAAGGGCTCAACGACTCAGCATTGAACAATCCTTTGTTTATGAGCATGAGTTTGATAGTGCAGGCGAAGGGAGTAGAATACAAGCTTGTGTATCGTAATCATGATCATGGCCTCACATGGGTAGACTCAATCAGACAAACAAGGCCAGGATACATACAACTATAACACGGTAGAAAATGGCTAGGTACATGATCATACGTATCCATTCACAATCTCATCTAGAATAACCACCTTTGTATCGTGGACCTCCATCATAATCCTGCCGACGCCGGTCGCGGTCGCGATCACGGTCATACCTATCATCACGTTTTTGGTAGCGATTTGGCTTGCGTGAAGGCCCTGCATCGCGAGATTGGCCAGAATAATATACATCTCCAATACGGTCTAAAAGTTTGGGTGGGGAGGGGGGACGAAAGTGTCTGATGCTTTCCTGAAGAGATTTCCCAAATGTTATTTTCTTTGGTGTTGGATTGAGCTTTCCGTCGCTGTTGTTCCGAATAACTCCACGGCTGCGCACATTCCGTGGATTCCCAAACCAGTCATCTTGATCACCCGCTGCTGCTTGCTCTTGAGCTCTCCTTTCCATTTTGATCGTGTTGTCGCGTCTACTCTTTTTACCGACGTCATCGGGGACATTACCCCATGAAGGTGGTAGGTCGTAGTAAGGATCATGGTCACGACGCTCATGTCGACGTATTTTTGAGGCAGAAGGTTCTGTAACAGAATCAAAGAACGGCCCTGACAAAGTATTGTGCTCGCTGAAGGCAGAATACTCGTCAGGGACGTCTCCACGGTGCGGTACATCCTCACAGTCCTGAATCAAAATTTCAACCTTTCGTTTTTTCAAACCCCATGCAAGAACTCACATCACCCCAGTGTCCACAATTTCCGCAGTTGTAACACCATTCGTCATCGGCTATATATCCCTCTCCTCCTTCCCCAAGTACGAGATTCTGTTTTTCTTGTCGCGTTTGAAGTACTAGAACTTTTGCTTCTTCAGTAAGGTACTCATAAAGGCGCCATAAAGTAGGGCATTCCTGTACAGTGATCAGCACATACCACGAGATACAATGCTTTGTGGACTAACGTTTATCTTGTGAAATTCTGAACCACAGCGATCACAGTCATCATATCTGTCTAAGTCCCCGCGTCGCGCAGCCTTTCGATTAGGGCACGTCTATATTTCAATATTGAATAACATCGTTGCAACCAACAGTCGTCAATAAACGCACGGCATTTATGTGTCCCTTCATCCCACAAGTAAAGCATGTCTTACTGATTGGACATGACCGTGTACTATGCTCATCGCGTGCACCACAAGTCAAACACTTGATTCAGAGGTTGGATAGAAGTGATTTTTCGAGGATGGATACAAGGTGACGCACAATCGTAACCGGACATGTCGCCGTTGTATGTTTTCCCTCCGCTCCACAGTTTTTGCACACTGTTCTATTGGGCTTAGAAGTTTCCGGCAAAGGATCTTCGAAATAGCGAACAATATTCTGAGATTTTTATTAGATCTGATATTAACGACAGATAGGATGCATACTTTACTATCGTCATCGAAATCAAGATAATCAATGAATTCCTCATTGGAATCAACATTATCTGGAGCTACGATTTTTGCAGGTTCTTCTCCAAAAACAGACACATGGGGGGGCAATAATAGCTCGATCGCTTTCTCTACGGTAACAGTTGAAGTCGAGGCAAATTGAGACACAATGGGTAAGGGAACGGGTTCAAGGTCGATAAAGAATAGACTTTCTTGCTTGGTATCTTTTGGTCGTGGAGATGCGCGTAAAGGCGAAGTTATGGCTTTTCGTTCGCGCTGTTCGTTCAAGCGTCGTTCCTTGCGATGGCCTATTCCACTATCATGCAAAACGTCGGCATGAGTGTTGTCCCTTGTCCTCTTGAGTTCGATCACCCCTTCCTCCAAAGAGGGTCCTCTGATTGGTGCAGTGCTGGGCGTGCTTTCACCTTCAATCTTTTTCCGCTTCCTCTTCCGTGGCCTCCTCTTCTCCTGCTCAGACGCGGGTGGGTTAGTCAGTTCAAGAGAGACATCATACTCTGGTCCTGTCAGATCTATGATCTCTGGTTGTATGGAAGATTGGTCCATACTGAAGACGGCAAGAGTCATTTAGAAAATATATGTTCATTGAGAGTTTCATACTCCATTCTGCTTTTCAATTTCAAACTCAGCGAATGTAATTTCAACTTAAAATTGAACAGCACAGACACGCCTGACCTTCTGCTTGTTTACACCTTGAACACAGACTTGACCTCTACAAGGCTAGACACGATGACATTACCAATACATTTCAATAAAACACAAGAAAGATATTATACAGGAGGTGGATTTACCATGAAAAGAATCAATATTACCAGCGTAATGGAGAGCATGATATTAATTGAGACGTTGAACTTCCCATTACAACATAACCAGAATCAGTGACTGTAGTCATATCTACAGGGAATATAAAAAATAAGAAAATAAATCTCAAGAAATATAAGCTTACTTCCTGTAAAAGGTTTCTGAGTCCGTTGGAAGGATCTACAGAAGGGGTCAAGTACTGCTACAGCACCTGCACAAGCAAAGACATACCTGATCACGTCGGGCGCCTCGTCCTTTCCTGCCGTTACGCTCAAGATGTTGACGATTGTCTCTATCTTCCTTAAGCCACTGCAAAGCCACAGCGTACAAGGACGTTGAAGGGCTGAACTGAGAGGCCAAAGAAGCCGAGGACATAGGCCAGGCAGTCGGAGGTTCTTTGACAGAACCTAAGCGCATATGCATAACGTGAGTCGGGAAGTTGTTCAATCCATCGAAAATATGCGTCGCATCTGAACCAAACTTCAGTGTCAGAGATAAGGCGAAAGCAAAGTTCCTTGCATAGGATTGTTGCGCCGCGTTCGTCACTATCGGCTTTAAGAAAGTTCAGCAAGTCATCCCGTACAAGCACATCCAGGTCTACAGTGACCTGAAAGGCGGACGGACGGTTAGCCAGGGGAACGAAAAAAACAGCCGATAGGGAATTGGGACCTCGTCAAGGAGTAGGACATCCCACGGGACCATAAGGCCGAAACAGAGTTGGACACGACGCCTTTCGCCGTCGGAAATCTGATGCATGTGCCAGTCGAGGTCAATATCGAGAATATCGAGAAGCCTATCCCTTCTTTCTTTGTGTCGATAACCACCAACAGAGTCCAAGAATGCCGAGACGACGATGTCCCCGCGGACCACTGGATTCATCGCCCTATTCAAGACGTAACTTCAAGCAATTGGTCAGTGAGGTGAACACTATATCACGGACCACTCCGTTCCGAGGAAACTGACGCCGGGTGGTGAATCACGGAACACATCACGGCCTTTGACGAGAACGTGGGCACGCTCAACACTAACAAGCCTCTTGCCAGCCAGAATTTGTAAAAGGGTGGATTTTCCCGCTGGAGAAGATAAGAAGACTGGGGAAAAGGTTTCGGCATATACTTACCTCCGTTGGCACCGACAATGATGGTGCGCGAACCAGGGGGGAGACTAAGATTGACATCGTTGAGTGAGGGATCTGTATCTGGCTGATGTTGGTATGTGAGATGCGAAACGAATATGGCAGAATCCATGGCAGTTGTAAGTTCTCGTAAGTGCGATACAGGCCAAGTCCGGTCCATCAGTGATTTTATTAGATAAGCGTTCTGTTCTGTAACAACCTCGAAACGAGATCAAATGTTTTCTCTTTCTCTCACCGTTCCAGCCAAGTGCTTTTCTTTGTCCGACTCTTCACGTTCTTTCTTTGTCTTTTCCTGTTCATACAACATGCCCATTGAGGCCCTTTTCCCCCGCCAATCTGACAACTGCATCTCCTGTCCCGATCCCCTGCCTTGTAGTTGCTCTCCCGATGAAATTTGTATCCAGATCAACAGGTTTGCCTCACCGACTCTTATTACGATACTCTGCTCTGATTTGCCTCTCCAGAGACTGTACCACATGTACGAGAACTACATGTGTCCCAAAGTCTAATTCAGGCGGCTCCGGCTCCGGCGTCAGTAAAGGTGCTACAGCAGGCGCCATCGTGGGCGTATTGATGTTCCTCGCAATAGCGATCTCCTTTTTCCTGTGGTACAGACGCAAACTGCGGATTCGTCAACATTTGGCTGCTGCTCGCGAGCCTCCAAAGGATATCCCAGCTGCGGCTGAAACAGTGCTCAACAGGCCCGATCCCACAGAAAAGTATGTTCATCCACCAACTGAAGTCAACACTGTCCGTGTCTATCCTAATTCGAATACCACAATTGACCTTGATCCCGACACACACCGCTCTTCCCCTCATTTCAACGCCCCGCGACGATCAAATAATAATCCCTTTGATGACGCCACATCCATCCAAACTGCTGGAACTGAGGGGACGAACGTCATACCCATTGCCCTTGTACCTGCAGAGCCACAGCGTTCCCTCTCGCCTTCGTCTGCGGGTCACACTCAGTTGTCAACAGGGTCATCACCTGTACGCCCTGCTCGCTCTCCAGACTTATATCTAGACCATGTCAATGTGTCAAGTGACTCTGTGTGTGCGCCCGCCAAATATGCTCTCTCCACTCGATCTGGCATCTCGGGTTTTACAAACAGAAACTCGTTTGTATCTAATGCCAGTTTCTCGAGCGATCTTCTTAACGAGGCACCGATGATCATGACACCAAGCAAGACCGCAGTTCGCCAGGTGTTGGGTGTCGTCAAGGCTGAAGTTATCAACGCACCTGGAATGCTTTCGTCTGGCTCCGACTCTTTGAAGCCCTCCCAAAATACTCGGCCTGTGAACAAATCTCCACTAGCCGCCGCGTCCTTTGGACCGGCAGATATGAACAAAGAAGACGATGGTCAGCCTATTGATCCTTTCAGCGATGGTGCCTCAATCAAAGCTGAATATGGTATATCACCAGTACCGACGACATCGACTTTCGTGCGGACAATTGCCCCTGCTCGCGAGTCTCAACAGTCGGAATGGGTACCAGACGCTCCAAATATGCCTTGGACGCAACCCGAGGACATCAGCCGTCCTTCCAGCATCAGTACTCAATCCGGCTCTGTTGCCGACATCAGAAGCGCAACGCGGGTGGATGTCAGGTTAACCCCCAATGGTGGCACTCGTTCACCCTACAGGACAACGATGGGCAGGTTGATCAGTCCTTCTCCTTCCACGCCTAACTCTGTGGTTATGCAAGATCAACAACGAGCACATGCGCAGACTCAAGCTCAAACACAGGGCTCTGATGTCAACCGTAGAGTTTCAAATGGATCTGCCATGTCTGCCACTTCGACGCGGGCCGATTCGATATTAGAATTTTTCCCCTTCGTTCCCCCATCGCCTATATCTGACCGTCCAGTGCGATCTCCCCCAGTCTCTCCAGCAACTCAACAATCGTTCAACAATACTAAACCCCCTTTACCAATATCGTCAAAGAGCCAGCATGTGATCAAAATTGCACCGCCTTCTCCTCTCGCACAGGAGGCATTTTCCGAGAGCAAGCTCCCGGCCAATGCACAAGCTCATGATGAGAGTTCCTTGCCGCCACCTCCAAACAGGAAAATGCTGGGAATGTCAACAGGGTCTCAGCTCTCGACATCGTCATCGGGTCTTGGATCATTCCCCTTCCAGATTGAGACCGGAGAAAGCTCAACACCTCCGAGCTCATACCTCAACCATCGCCAGCGAGCAAGCTTGGACACTCTCGCCCTTACGAGCGACCTATCATCGTACCCGTTGGGCTTCGATCGTGACAGTGTCCAAGTGCCTTTGCCTTCCAATTTGTCTCACAAAAGTTAATTGTTTGCACACTACGTATCTCGGCGGATCCATCAACCTTACTCTGCTCGGGCTGGAATTCTCCCGCGAGTTTTGTATAACTGTACAACAGATGTTCAAGTTACAGGTACATTCACGTACCGCATCTCTCGGTCCTCTTACCTTTCTTGCGTCTTGTTCGCTTCGGACTCCACTGATCTTCTTATTTCTATATATGCCCAACTTATATTGCCTGCTTGCGATCTGAACTTTCTCTTCTGCTTTACCTGGTGTTCATTGTGGGTCAAATCAATACCTTATCTATTTATTTATAGTTACGCTTTTACAAACGATTGCTCTGAGACTTTCCGAGTTAGAACCATGCCCTAAATTTGTTGAACGCGTCTACATAACTTTTGGTCAAAACGCTGGACCGTCTAAGATGTTTCTGGACAGCTAGGGGTTCTGTTACTCTGGTCGACTGAACCAACTGTCCCCGTATGGAATGTCCTTGACTTTAGACTTGAGTTAGTTACTGTGATGCTACCAATACCGTTTGGTCAGCGTAATTTCTGTTTGAGGCACTGAACTATTGAAGGCAAGGCTACAGCTCTCCTTTCCCAACCATGTCATACTAACAATAGTTACCCGGTACTGACTCCACATACAGCCATTGAGTTCTGAGGAAGATTTCTAGACTATGTGATTCTTGTTTTCATCATAGGATGCTGTGGCGGGCCATTTCTACCACTGCACACCATTTTGACAGCTGCTCGTTTTGCAAGATTATGACCCACAGTCAAGTTCAATCTTGATCTAGTGGTGATTATGCCAATACTTTAAAAAATTATCGGAGTGCACGATTACGTACACCAGCTCTTTGATTATTAAGGCCATAGTGGGAAAACCTCCCGGACGATTGGGTCGAGTTTACCTTACTCATGTTGGAAGCACCATTAGCCGCGGCGCTCACGGTGGGATCGAATGTGGGTGGTGTTTGAACAAAGGCGGAGCTTGTGGGCGCTTACGCATCATTGGCAATCAATTCAAAGCATTCATGGCAGATCTTCTCAGATTCAATAGGCTTTCAGAGCGATGCTGTTTCTAGGGAATCAATAGATACCGTATGTTCCTTCCGCGGGTGCGCTGTTTCTCAATACAAAGGAGCTGAACTGAAACACCTGGGAAGTAGGAAAGGGTGGGGAACATGATGGGTAGATAGATGCCAAGACCACCACCAGGTGCTGTGTTGTTATTGCAATGTCACTGCAAAAGAGGTGGGGAAAGTGGGGCTGCGCAGTAATAGATAGATAGCACCAGGCGCCCGAGTGGAGCTCCCCGTAAGAGCACAGGAGTCGGGACGATGACTTTTTTCATCAAGACGACGATGTCTAGCTGACTGATTGACAGAGGAGGGAAGATTGCCCAAAACTGGCAAAGTTTCTCTGTATTCAATCATGAGCGAGGATGCATTGTATTTCTAAGAGGCATGTTTAGATTCTCATCTGGCCCGACGAAACTCCGTGGATACGGATCTGGCAGAAGGTCGCCGTCGAACGTTCCGCGCGCGACCTCCAGAGGACATTTAGTACCAGGGTTGCGGAAGGGGAGCGCCCGCCAAGGCTGTGCTGCGCATACGTTATCTATCGATGTCTGTACCGGGTGTCGGACTGAATACGGCCAGGTAAACTGGTCAATAGACGATGAATTGCTGTGAGACTTCAACGATAATCGTATATAATCAATATAAAGTACGCCCTAA
This sequence comes from Termitomyces sp. DKA19, assembly GCA_018851325.1. Classification (NCBI taxonomy): domain Eukaryota; kingdom Fungi; phylum Basidiomycota; class Agaricomycetes; order Agaricales; family Lyophyllaceae; genus Termitomyces; species Termitomyces sp. DKA19. The sequence goes on from JABCKS010000016.1 coordinate 65,598, forward strand.
TTACGTATATGAATCTTTGAGCGCCGTCGGGAAATCCAAATATGGGCGGCGCTTAAAAGTCTGATCAGGGTGTCAGGAGGTCTTATTTCAAAAGAAGTGAGTCAAAATTTGTCAACTTGTCGGAGGCGGTGACTGCGTAAAACCTCCACAGCGTATCTCCCCGTATGGAAGTGCTTCTATGTTGCTGTGACATATATACTATAACAGATTGAAATGCAAATGCTCATCGCGTCCCAATTGCGCACACCTACACATACGCCCGCGCTCTAAATCTTCCAACCACACCATACAATACCCTAGCCCTACTTTTGCCATGCCAGGAAAGCACGTTCGCTTTGAAGTGCCCCCCGCCCCGCAATCGAACTCTTCGCCTTTGTTCTCTCCCACATCCTTTAATCAGTTCAGCTCTCCACAACCTACCACAAGTCGCATCAATCTTAATCCCAATCTCAGTCGTGAACGCCTCATTCGTTGCGACCTTACACTCCCGCCAGAAAACGCGTTCGTCCAAGCTGGATTTACAAACGACCAAGCCACGAAGCCTGCGTTACCCTCCATGACGATTACATGCGAGGCATTACCGCGCCCCATCTTGGTCGTAGAATCTCAACGTGGGCATGGAGTAACAGTCATGGACGTGTTGCACGCTATGTACACGTTCTTGCGTACCCCCGTATTGGAATCAGACTATGCACGACTATCTCCAGACATGCAACGGAGGGTTTCTGATGCATTTCAGCTACGGTATCGGAGCATTGGAGACGAGAAGGTTCGTGTGGTGGAAAAGTCGAAAGGACTAAAGCTAGTCGACATGCTTGGACAGAAGAAGATGTTTGCGGGCCTGCAATGCACTGCGCGAGGCCCAGAACGCTGGGAGTTGTGTTTATCGTCGTCGTAAGGACGCGCTTCCAGCCCTTCGATCGCCTTTCTTCTCAGGAGAGCTGCATAACAGCTGCCCATATCTCCTGAATTTCATGGATTATATCGTTATCAGGCTATTATTTTTCTTATTGGTATCTAGACGCACTCGACGGATGTAATGTAAATTTCTGTACTGACTAGTTATGTGTAAATTGTAGTCTTTTGAAATTGGATCATACAAGGGCAATGAGATAGATAAGATCAAGATTTTATCTTATCAACTGACGTAGTAAGGTAGGTACTTTGAGAAGTCTCAACGTCCGTCGTGGCAGTGTTAGTTGCCCATCATGGACATCGCCACCAACGACGACCCCCACCAGACTCCGCAGCCTTCATACATGGCCCACCCACTGAATGATTCCACTCCATCCTCCATCCCCCCGCCACATCGACCCCGGCGTCCTACACGCCAGATTCCGCCATTACCTCCGCTCTCCATGATCAACGATGAATCTCAATCCCCAGTGACAAACAGATATTTTACCGGCGGAGATACGACAGTAGAATCTCCAGTACAACAACCTCCCGTTCCCAATCTGCCCCAACCTATTGACCTGACCCCAATACGTGCTCACTACCTCAAGAAGTCTCTAGTTCAACTCCAAATCAGACAAGAGATTGACGCCATCACTGCATACGCCCCGAACAACACAAGCACACTTTCCTTCCTTGGGCCACCTTTCTCTCCACCTGCAAAAGATGCCCCTTTTGTCGACCTCCCATTTCTTAGATATATCTTCCGTCAGTTTGTACTCACCTTCCCTTTCATGGCTGCTGCGCCCAAGGATTTTTATTCCGAAAAGCTACAGCCATTTGTTGCCTCTGTTCTATCTAGAAATATCTCGTCGACTTCTTTGTCGGATGACAACGATAACCCTGACGGGAACGCAGACCAGGCCTCTCGCAAGAAGCTTCTTGCGAGAGTCGAACGAAATTTAGCCATGTTTGTAGGATCCGCTATCAAACTCGCCGAACAGGAGCAGGTTGTTCGCTTGAACCAGTCAGATCTAGATCGTCTGGAGATTCTTGCACGGAAGAGAATGGCGAAAGTGCTTAAGACAAAAAGTATTTTTGAGGTTAATGTCATCGGGGTGAAGACTGTTGTAGATAAGGGAAGATTGCGTAGTCGCGCTCATGAGGTACGCGGCTTCACTTGTGACGTTCCCGGCGCAGCATAACGCCCCAACAGGAATTTATCATCCGCACGCGACGTACTGGTTTCCCTGACGTATTTGTAGCCCGGAGGTATGGCGATTTCAGGACATTGGCTCATGAGGTATATCATCCCATAAGGGATCTTTTTACATCTACTAACATTTTCAATACAGCTGCAAAAAGCTCTTCCAAATGAACAAGTCCGCCTGCCACCACAGAAAGATAGAACGGCGGTTATGAGTGCGCCAATAAGCGCAGCATTTCCCAATCCTTATGACCCAGATCCGGAATCCACCATAAACATACCGCAATCGCCGTCTCAGGCGGGTTTGTCGACCACACGTCTTGCGCGGGAGAAGAACAGACTCACACTTCGGTCCTATCTTCATACGCTTCTTGGAGTCTCCAGAATCGCTTCATCTCCTGTTATGATGTCATTTCTTCTCTCGGGCCCAGTGAAGCTGACGCAGGCCGAGGTGGAGGACGCGCAACGGAGAGAAGAAGCGGATAGAATACGGGAGGACGGAAGGAAGCGGTTTGCAAAAGAGATTGCGAGTCGTGTAGATGGACTAAGGGAGGCTATAAAGAGTGTCAAGGGTGATGTGATGAGTAAAGGTCAGCGTTTGTTTCGATCATATATATTGTTATACCATGGCTAAAGGTGTTCAAGATGGCTTGACGCACATATTTGCGACTGTCAAAGTCACTCCAGACGTACGTGATCTTCCAGCGAACTATCAAGCGGTCCTGGAATGGGCCCGAATATCGTGTGTCTATTACTTGTTGCAGGTTTCGTTGCTCATGTTACGAAATCTAGCATGGCTTCCACTGTTTTCCATCAATTTGTTGCCTCTGATAATTCCTCAGAGACTTTTGCAAGTCTCAAAAGAATCCATGGGCTAATGCCCTATTTCATGCTGAAGGGTGTGCTCAAGATCAGTAATCCCATTGCCATGGTCCGAGGTGCGCAGAGTTGAGTCTCGTTGAATCCATCTTACCAATTCCCACGATATTGACATGAAGGTGTGCTCGATCTCTTCCTTGCCCAACCTTTCGGCGGCCGCAGCCTTCTTCAGCGGTAGGTTTCGTCGTTCTACAATATTCAAAACATGTTCTGAAACCTTTTTCAGAATGTTTACCAGTTCACTGACTGAGGAAGTGAAGGCGTTGGAAGGGGACATTGAATCTGTCAAAGACAAGATCGACGACCCTATCATGTGCGCCAAGATTCGTCAATTTATTTATGCTCCTCGAGAGATTCAGGAATTATATAAGGCCGATGCTGGTCCGTCCCGGTCTCCGTTTAACTCATTAGTGACCGACTATTTCTCCGTTTGATCATATACAGCTGCTGAAGGAATGAATCTTCTAACTGTTGTCCTTCGTGCTGCTGACGAACCTGTCCTGTCTCGAGCACAAATACATCGCCTTGCCAAGGCTCATAGAGCACACGAGGTCTATCTGAAGTACCGAGCAACTTTAGTGGATTCTGATGACGATGATGGACCACATAATGAAGACGCGTGGCTTATGGAAGATTTTAAGGTCCTAACACATTTATACTTGAGATTACGGGACCGAGAGCAGTTGATCGCATTGATCTTCGAGGTGCGATCTTTTGTTTGATAATTACTACGCTCATTCAACATTTTCATTCAGGGTTCTACAGCGGAACTTTTGAAGGATATCATAACGATTTTCTACACGCCTCTGGCCCAGGTTTATCGCGCTGCCAGCATTGCTGACTCTTTCAGTGACTTGCAAAGCTTCATCAATGACTTGATTAAAACAGTCGAACAAGTAGAACGTACGCTGATCCTGAGTCTTCTATATTACATTGAAAAAAAATGCTAAACTTTTGCCAAAGTCGCTCAAGAGGATCCGTCTAGAACAGTTCAGGCGTTTATCAACCTAATTCGACGCCATGAACAATCATTTTATCATTTCGTTCACAAGGTCCATTCCAAAGGGGAAAATCTATTTGATGGACTCATGCACTGGGTTGAACTATTTCTGACGGTTGTGCGAGAAGGTTTAGGTCCGTCATTGAGCCTCGAGTTTCTCCTGCCACATGCGGGAAAGGATCGCGATGACATCCTCAATGAAGTTGACGAGGTTGCACGGTACCATTACAAACTCAAGGTTGCATACGAGGGTAAACTTCGCCGTCGTTTTGGGCGTATACAGGAACGTGACGGCGATGCGGATGCTCAAGACGAAGTGACTCAAAACCTTGTCAATGGTGTCATTGGCGAGATCGATTTCGGCGAGCTCATCCACGGTGATGCAGACGATCTTGCAGCCGAGGAAACCGATGAGGAATCGAGCGATGAGTATGATGACGATGACGCTGACTCGAGTGAATTTGAGTCGACAGATGACTCGTCCTCCGGCGAAGGTGATTCGGAGAACAGTAGTGACGAGGGTCAAAATTTACCTCCTCGCCAACGCACGCCCAAACGATCCCAGACACTCGTGGCGAATCCAGCGCTATCACGATCGATTCCTGCTACTCTGGCGAATCCACTCCAAAAAAAATCACTGTCTCTTAGCTCCCGCCTACCACGACGTAGCCAGGATCTACCATCCATACCAAGTCTTCCCTCAATGCCGAAGAGCGCCACAATTGACAGATCCAATAAACCTTTGCCACCTGATCCATTTGTACGTTTTCACGAGTCTTCACAAGTTCCCACTACACCTTCAAGATCAAGCCAGTCGTCACAATCAGACCATGGGCAGCGTCCAACTGATCAACTACCCAGGCACAGCGTTGATTCGTCGTATAATCCCGGCCTCGAGTCAGTATCACGGCCTTCTAAAAAGAGAAAGGAGATGCCAACATTAAAGCCACCTGAACTCGAGCATATTCCAAAGTTGTTGCCCGTATTTGTAGAGATGGTGGCGTTCTCATTTTCTCTTGACGTTGACAAAGATCTAAACATTTAATTCGTAGATGCGGCCCCTACTACGACCACGTCAATGACCCATTTTGAACAATGTAAAGGATAGATATGAAAATAGATGTAGTTCAGACTGTATTATTTATCTTTATATCTTGTACGGATCGAGGATGCCATGGTAGGTTACATGTAATTGGTAAATATTTGTATGATATAATACGTGAAGGCCCCAAGAACAAGAAGAGTGATGTCATGACAAATCAATCCCAAATTCTGCATCAAAGGCCTTCTGATTTATGACACCTTTCTTGACTTTTTTTGCCATCCTCTCTTCCCGAGCCAGCTCATCCCAGTCATCCCCGTCACCGTCAGGACGGATACCTTCATCTTCTCTACCTCTCTTCAATGGGCTTCCGTCTGGAAGCTCAGATGCAACTTGCGGCTGGGCCCGAGATTGCAACCATTTTTTCTTCCGGAGGCGCTTTTCTTTACGGAGTTCTTTTGCTTCTTTCCTTTGTGCTTGCGCGCTCCACGCGGAATTTTCTTTCTTTTTCTCTGCCCGCGCTAGTCTCCGTCGCTGTTCTTCCCCGTGTTGAGATTTTTCTAATATCGTTTTAGCCACTCTTTTCGCTTCTTGCGCTTTGTCTGCATAAGAAAACACATCCCACTGCACCAAAGATCTGAGAAAAGCGAAGGAAGTTCGAGACAAAATGACACTGACATCAACCCGGGCATCTTCCCAACCTTCTAGACTAATATCCTTCAGCTCTGGCATACGAGGCAAGCGGAGGAGTCCAAAACTCTTCGCCACGCCAACAAGATCAAGGTCTTTTACGCGGAAAATATACGCAGCCTCGTGTTTGGAGTACGCACGGATGAAGGAGACGAATGCCTTGGCAGCCTAGACATACGGACACCATTAGGTGCTGCCTTGGACGAAGGCAAGCCAACCTACCTGATCATGTATACTCCGATCCGTCAGAAGGATCCCACGTATATGTTTGAGATAATCTGCAACTTGAGCATCTTCCGGACGACCTCCGTCATCAGTTGATGATGATAGGCTTTCCTCTGTAAGATATGCACGACGCCGAAGGGGTATCTTCCGGATGGACATAAAGTCTTCGATTTCTTCAATATCATTTTGTAGTCATCACAAGCATTTCACTGACCAATATACTCTATTTCTCGTCCAACCAAAAGAATCCAAGCGCGTCCACTCCTCCCAGCCCTTGCCGTCCGACCACATCGATGTGAGAACGCTTTGGGATCTGATGGAGGATCGAATTGGATGACAACGTCAACATGAGGCAGGTCAAGGCCGCGAGCAGCGACGTCTGTCGCAAGTAGGATTGAAGGCGCAGCAGGAGTAGAAAGGGCGGAAGAGAAAGAAGATAGAGTACGGGTTCGAGCTGCAGGAGGAAGATTCCCGTGTAGCGAATATAGAGTGACTGAAGGTGGAAGCAGGCTTGGAAGAACCTGGACATATGGAAATAAAAGACCTCTGTCAATAAAACATGAGGATGACTTACCTTGTAGAAATAGTCTACACATGCGCAGGTAGAAAAGTAGACAATAAATTGTGAGGACTGATGTTCTCGGACCTCATGAACGACGATACGGGACAATTGAACGACTTTCTCCGACGCGCGACATGTAAGGTAATAATTGTCGAGGCTGCAGTGAGCACTCAGTTTTTCCGGGAGAGAAAACGCCTTGTGCTCGACTTACCTGGAGGGTATTCTTCGCTCCTCGATAATTTCCTCAACTTTTCTCTTTCCATCTTCCTGTTTGATCCTTTTCTTAGACTGCACTTTCACCACAATTCGCGCTGGATTTCGGAGACCAACACGAACCAGCTCTGAAAGAGCGTCGGCATCAGTCATGGTTGCACTGAAAAGTCCTGTCCGACGTTGTTTTGGGAGGTGAGTCAGGATACGCGTCAAAGTTTGCTGAAACCCCAAATCTAGCAAGCTGTGGCAGTATAAGAACAGGTTAATCAGTACCTCTTGTTGGCGTACCGGTCTGCCTCGTCCAACACGAGCACTTCGAGCTCTCGAACACTGACGACTCCTTTGCCTTTTCCCAACAGGAATTCCTCGACGCGGCCTGGCGTACCTATTATTATGTCTGCTCCAGTATCGTTGAAACGCTTGATATCCTGGACCGGAGATGACTCAGTCGAAGAGATTAGCAATAGTGACTGAGGAAGTTGAGGCACAAATGAGGACCCGCCACTTTCGTCGGGCTGCGCCGATAGGAAAAGAGAGAATATAGAATGAATTTGTGTTGCTAGTTCTCTATTGTAGCATATCAGCTGCTATGCAAGTAGACAAGGAGTAAAAAAGGTATACCGTGTAGGGCTAATGATCAAAGCACCTATTTCATTTGTTCGGTGCCTGTTTTCTCTCCCCAGGAGTCTCTCTAATATGGGTATGACGAAGGCCAATGTCTTTCCTGAGCCAGTGACAGCTTCAACGACAACATCCTTGTGCTTCATGAATAACGGAATAGTAGATGCCTGAACGGGGGTCATATGTGTGTGACCCATGGATTGAATAACATCGAGTCTGGTTATACAATATCAACTTGAATACAACACAAAATAAATCATGTTTCCACGTACATCCATGGAGTAAGAGGTTCAGGAAGAGATGTCCAGGAGCCAGCAAATGCGGTTGGCGAAGTCATAGTCACCCACTGTAGTAAAGTTATGCAACTTTTCTTGATCTGTGATGAATCACACACAGAGATCTAATCTAATCTCCGTAATTGCATCCATAGTGTACATACAAGACAACGTCTAATGATCAAAAAACTATTACGACAAATTAAATCGTTTGAAGGTATATCTGAAAGGAGACGGATTTGATTTGCAGTATGAAGAAAGGAGGAAGCTCACGAACCCGAGGAATGCCAGGTCCTTGCTAGCCTCACTAGTGTCCGCTGGTCTTGCTTCATCCGCTTGATCAATGTCGTCAGTGGGAAAGTAGGAGGTATCTGTGATGGACCGAAGATGGGGTATAAAGGGCGCATCAATATGTCGTACTGTGCTCCAATCAACACCGTAGAAGAAGGGATGATTCTTGATCTGTTCAACGGTGAGACGACGATCTGCAGATGTAATTAATCTGGAAATTTGTGAGCAGACAGACAGATATGAACTATATCAAGCGCAAAGCGTACCTCCTGATCATGTCTTCGGACTCTCGGCTCAAGTGAACATCATCAGGGAAGACAAGAAAACGAGGCCAATGCATGATTTTCTGATATGTCTCATGGGTAGAATCGGAACAGAAGGGAGGATAGCCAACCAAACACTCAAACATAATGGCACCCAATGACCACCAATCGCACTCCTTACCGTAACCTTGTTGGAGGAATATCTCGGGAGCGATGTAGTCCGGTGTACCGACAGTAGAGTAAGCCTGAAAATTGCTGCTAAGGTAAACTACGAGATGAAGATGAGGGAAGCTTACGAGCTTTCGACGATTGGCTTTCCAAGTAGCTATCTGATCCTTGTTTGACATGGTCAAATTGATAGAATTGACCATGACACTATTTCTCTGGGCCTGCGCTGCGGTAGTCAGAGATTGCGCAGTGTTAGCAGGATCGAGGAGCCGCTGGTAATAGCTGGAGTCGTGTTTCTTCTGAAATCCAGTGGAAAGGCCAAAGTCACTAAGCTTTATATGACCGTCCTTGTCTCTGTAAAAAGTTGTCAAACATCAACCTCAACACAATACAAGGGGAAAATGCTTACATCAAAATGTTGTCCGGTTTGATATCACTGAAATAATGATTGAAAAACATGGTTCAAAGGTCCCCAGAGCTACTTACCGATGTATAAATCCTGACCGGTGGACGGCTTCTATTGCAAGGACACATTCTGCGATATAGAACCTTGTAACATCCTCAGAAAAAGTATCGTATTTGATCAACATTGTCATCAGGTCGCCCCCCGGAAGAAATTCCATGATAAGGTAAAGGTAAGAAGTGTCTTGGAAGGAATAATATAGTTGGACGACCCATGGAGAGTCGGATTCGGCCAAGACATCGCGTTCTGCTCGAACATGAGCCAGCTGGGCTTCATGAGAATCACTGGAAGTAGAAATGTCAGACAAACGACATACCTGATCTTTCTTTAACATTTCCTCCTTCTTCAGAGTCTTCATCGCGTATATTTTGCCTGTATCGACCTTTTGAACAAGCCTAACCTGTTAAGCGCGTTAGAACATGGCAGACGAAAATCGGAGTGCTTGAAACAACTTCTCCAAATGCACCCTTGCCGATGACCTTAACGGTCCGGAAATCATTCAATCCTAATTTCGTTCGCCGTAGACGAAGGTATGTCGATTCTTTCTTCCCAAGTTGTTGCAATTGCCGTTGTTTTCGTTCCTCCGACATCATCACATCGTTTTGAAGTTTTCTTTCAAGTTCAACGCGCCTATTTCTCTGGTCGAAAATAGCACGATAGATCAACGGGGAAATCTATCTCACCTTGTGTTGCGCTCTATGGCAGAATCAACAGCCACCTTGAAATAGTGCTCAAGCTTGAGCTGAGCACTCTTAGCACGAGGAACAGCTTCGTCAGAGAAACCTGCGGCACTCCTGTTGAAATATACATCTATTTCGATAATGAAATCTCTATCACCCCTGGTTTTTCATTTCTTGTTGCCATTGGAACTCACAATTGGCCGATTTGGGTTGGGCGGCGTCTAGCGAAGCGGCATTTGAGGGACGTGAGGAGGATGTCGGTAAAATAGGACTTCGCATTGAAGATAGAGAAGTAACCATACTTAGAGGACTTTATTTATGAGGAAGTATGTGACCAAGTAAAAGGCACCCAGGTGTTGAATGACCTCTGTTTGACTCGATTTAGAAAGCATTTGCGGTCGCGTCTTGACGGGATTGTGGTCCGAAATCCGTAAAGTTTTCTGCGGTTTTACATGCACGACAAGTCTGGTACCTGAACGCCAATCCAAAGGTACAAAACGCGACACAAATATGTACGGATATTGGCGCTAGGATACATAGAAATATAAATATAATATGATAATACAGCTTTCGAATTCCATGCACTTCGATCCGCTTCACCTTTGATAATTGAGCATTCCTTGTCCTCAGTATTGGAAGTTTTGATTTAATTGCAATTCTGAGGTTGCCCACCTCGGAATAGTGGGATCACCATGCTGAGTGGAAAAAGTTGGGTTCTGAGGGAAATAAGTGGCATTTGTTAAACCTTGGGACAGAGATGGTCCTTGAGGATGGATGTTTAAAATTGACTGGTTGGAGAGGTAGTTAACAGAAGTAGCACCGGGAAGGCGCGCAGCGGAAGTTGAGGTTTGATCATTTGGAGGTAGGGCAGTAGGTTGAAGGGGTTGATGTTGCGCGATTTGGAGAGATCGATGATGCTGTGACCTTGGAAAGAAGACATAAGCTGGGATTGCCTCCCAGATTAGAAACGGAAAGGGACTACTGACGAATGCGACACACGAGGTTGCATAGACATTGATGACGATAGATGGCCAGAAACCGATGAACTATATAAAAGACATTAGAGATGTTTAGCCAATATCGACGGATAGACTACTTACTGGTATAATGCATTGGCCGCAAACGACTGGCCTTGGGAAGGCAAGGTGGAAGCAGTCTTCGTGTATGTGGAAAGGTAGACGCCGTGGGGCGATTGGGTCTGGATCGAAAATTGCGTTGATGTCGTGCGCTGACCAAACTGATCAGGGATGAGGGAAGGATGTATCGGGTGGTTTAGAACTGGGTGTGGGGATGGAGAACCTTGATGTGGATAGATGGCAGAACCAGGTCGCTGCTGTAGATCGTAATTGGGCGAACGGGGAGGGATGGATAGTGATTGTCGAGGTGGTCTTAGAGCTGCCCCGAGCGGAGGTGAAAGGTGAACCGAGTCCTGGCTGACGAGGAGTTGATTCTGCCCAGTCAGCGTCAGGTGATGGTCAGGAGAAAAAGGCAGATGATAATCAGGCTTTGGAGAGTTCAAAGGTGACGGAGTTGTAGATTTAGGGTGATATTCTAGCCTGACAATTCGATCTGTTGGTAAGCCCACAGTGAAGGGAGGAGGAGGGACAGAATGGTCTTCGTCGCCGCTGTCAGAGGAAATATCGTGATGAACCCGATGTTCATTTACATTCCTGACGACATGCCCCGAGTCACCCATCCAACTCCCAGGCGCACCACTTACACTTGAACCACCCCTTTTACGGATCCTCAGAGGCTGTACAGCGCTAGGAACTGGAAGAGATGAGCTATTGTATGATTCATGCCTCTCGTACGTTCGGGAGCCAGATGATCCAAGAGAATTCGAGCCGACGAAGATTCCATTACGACGGATTTCTGCAGCGGCGAATACGGCCTCGTCCCATTGTTCCCATTCACCATCATCAGTGAGATCCTGCTGAGACGCTTGATGGTGCTGTGCGGAGATCACTAAGGCTCTGGCGATCTTTTGGTCCAATTCTTGTTCTGAATACGGAGGAGGAACTTCGTCATCCGACATGAGGAATTTATGAGAGGAAGAGGTCAATGTATCACGGAGGCAAGGGCGCCATGTCCAAATGTGAGTACGAACAACTCTAAAGCACAGCCTGACCCAAATTTAGCGCCGTACTGATCACTTCGCCTTCGCATTCCTATTCGAGTTCATATACTCACACCTACGATACACCATATACAGATGTTCATCTTTCTTGTTACGAGAAATTTACACAGTACAAACATACATGGATACAACTTCTTGTCTAACAATTGGATTGAGGAAGATTGGCGGGCGCGCTGCGTAGACAGTGCCGAGAAAAATGGAGCTGACGTAACGCCAGCAAGAGAAAGCAGATTAGCACTTGTTGCGACAAGATATCTCTGTCTGGTAAAGCTAAACCAATCAAAAGATCGTGATAATGGCAGTTAGAACAGGAAGCAAATTAAGGCCAGGAGTCTAACCAATTTGGACATCTCCGGCCTTATAAAATACAAATCATGCATTGAAGTAGATCTTTGCATGGTGAGAATTGGGAAACACCTCCGTCTCAGCACTGAATTACTGAACGGTTAGGCGACTGCCACGTGAGAAAAACCTGGGTCCATCTTAAGACCAATAAATTGACTCTAGCGGACTAATTTCTTCAACCAACGACCTCAGACTTCGATCTCTTCTAAATTAGTTCCCTGTGAAAGGGTAAGCTGAGCCACTGGTGTACCATGGAGCTTCGGATGGAAACCTACCAGCTTCGGAACCCGTAAATATACATCCGTCCCTATGATAAAGTGGTTTGATCTTTGACCGAGGAAAGAAAGCGAAATGCATACCCCAACCGTCCATTGAGACGAGCTGGAGAGATCCTCCAAAGTATCTAGACTACGTGTCAGATTTGACGTAGAATTCTTCATTCGGAGCCATACGTTGCAAAGATATTGCTCATTGGCAAACCAATGCCGATGCGGGGATGTGGTCCTACCCCAACCTCCTTCTCGGGATTGTTGAGTGTACTTTGCATTCCATCTTCCACCTCAGAGAGGATGTCCTTCTGCCATCTGTCCACTTGTTCGCCGACAGTTGCTCGGATTCCTTGTGGGCTCGAGCTAAAAGTTCTTAGAGCACCAATTCGAGAGTCCTCCAAGCGAGTAGCATTTCGAACATGGGAAAATGAAAACAAATCAGACGGAGTTTGAATTGGATTCTGGGGTGTTGATAGTCCACCTCCTATGAACGTTATAAAAAGGAAGCATGCTAACAATCACGGAGGTTTTCTACCTTGATCTGATATCCGAATTCCAACATCATCCTCGCTAGCTACGATAGTAGCTCGGATAGCCGGAAGACTTCTGGATTTGCGATGTTTTACAATTGTTGCATGCATGGACTATAGAGGCTCTATTAGCCAGTACAACTGATGTGTCGCAAGTCCTACCAACATTCTTCAACAACTCAAATACAATATATCTGGAAAATCGTATAAGATATTGTTAAACAAAAAGGAGATAGAAGACTCGCTCTAGATGCTCTCGAATATAGGCGAACTTGGTATCGAGGTGGCCATCGATAACGACTTCCGGCCAACTGGTCACTGACATCTCGCCTCCGAGTTCAACTGGGCGTGCTTTGAGAAGCCTTACACATCGCTCAACACTCCTTCGTACATCTAGTCCAGTGAATATAATCCCAACATGAGGCTCTCCAGAGGACTCGGAATGTGTTCCAGCATGTATTTCCGATAAAGCAATATGGTGTTCTGCAAGAACTCGTCGTGATATCCGAGAAACGAGCATACGCCGCATAAAAGAGTCCAACTGATCTGGAGGCAGGAAGCGGGACGAAAGTGAGAGTCCGAGAGAAAGGCTTGGAATCACTGTAGCACTAGAAGCTCGTTAGATGCTGGGACAACGGTGACCACGGTATTCTTACTGCTCTCCAAGGAGTCGAGTCAAGAAATGACAAAACTCTTCGTTCTCTTGAAGGGTAGTCACTGGGGGATATCGTCGGAATCTAAATGGAATTTCAAACTAAGATATCAAGTTATACAAGACTGAAAAACCGACTGTTCAAAAGCGGACCAATACAGCTAAATGGGTCGATTCAAAAATTCAGTAAACTGGTAGATGTGGGCTGTAGTACTTCGTAAGTCTTGGCAACGCCTTCTTGAGTGACAACAACATATGGAAGGGCTTGTAAATCACGTATTCGATGTGCAATACGGACAGGTAATTCAGTACGGACGTAGTTGGCGCTCTGATAATAAATTGTGAGTATAAATGACGGTCCAGTTCAGGACGCCCTGCCTTAATGAGACGGTCTTTGTTCATAGCACGACCAAAGAAAATCTGAAAAACCTCAATCACAAGGATTCGGTGAGGCGTTGCTGACGCACGAGCTGCCTCAGAGTCAGTCGTTGAGCTGGTTTGGACGCATAAAGCTCCAGTTGCCTGTTTTGGTAGAAATGTAGGGCCGTAGATTCGCTCCGAATACCAAAGAAATATACAGGATCCAAGGCCAGATGTTTGGATATTTTATTTAAGGTGTGCATTGTGTAGAGAAGTGAAGATTGTATGAGCCAAGAAAGCGGTGAGATGTTAGTTTGCTGTGGGTGACGTTAAAATGGCATTGACACGACTTGAAGTCTCAGGATTGAGAAAATTGACCGGAATGGTCGTGACACTAGACTCACTTGGCAGATAACTTGAACTGAAGGTTAGAACCCGTCTCGTCACGTGTTGATGTCATGTTGTGTAAACTTTGATTGCCAATCAAACCCTCTTTGGCGTCATCCGTGTCATGTGAACAGGAAATATCAACGGGCACCTTTTTACTGATCAGTCAATAAGTGTATATGAATGTCTGATGCAGTTGCCACTATTGCGACGCAATCACCGGAATGTTTCCACATTTATTTGTGGGATATGGCTCGAGACTCCCAAAAGAGATCAGTGGTGGTGGGCTTGCATTCCAGTTCAAAACCCCGATGTATATGATTTTCTGGATATTGTGTGTTCCACTTGAGGCTACCATCTTATGTATTTATCTGAAAGCTCGACTTACATTGATAACATACATTAGTGGTACATAACTACAATACATATAACCAAAAGGACTATTTTACAGACGTACTTAGCAAGGACAGCTTCTGCTTGGAGAGATTTGATTGCTAGCTGGCTAAATGCAGTAACAGCAAGAAACCCATGTTTTTCCGTTTTTCGACACAAAACAGAGCCATCTTTTTTCTTTCTTTCAAAGGATGCCTTCCGATCTCAATGCACCCATAATCAAGTAGGCCGATCTACGGTCTCTGTCTATTCCTGTCCAGTCATTCGGCTGTTTCTCGGGGATGCCCTCGTCTCCATACGCATATATATCTTCTGGGCTTTCTGACGCCATTTCTATCTTCTCCTTTGGGTTTTGAACTTTTTCTCCTTGTTCTCTTTCCCATAGAACATCTTCCCACTGAGAATCACTGATAGTAACGGCCACGGTTTTCGCATCCTTTACATTGGGCAAGATGGATGTCAAAAGATTGGAAAGAAGTTCTGAAGTTCCATCTGAAACAGGCGAATGAAGCACTGGAAGGGGGAGATACTCTGCCTTTTATTCATGAATCAGTAAGTCGTGATATGTTCATCAAAGCGTCAAATTGGTACCTCCAAGACCATGCCCTTGATACCACCACCCGCGAGACAAACATTACCTACCCGCACCAACCAATCATTCCCAATTGCATATTGGTGGCCATCGATCATCAGCTGCTGCCCACTTGATTGTCCTCGTTGTGATATATTCGAAGACGATTGACGCACAGAGACCCACCGGGCCTTAAGCTGGGCAAGAAGTTGTTCTAGTGCACCTGGTGGTCTTAGTGTCAGAAAAGTAGTACGGAAGTGAGTCGGTCCCTGTAGATATGCAGCTTCTTGACCTGGAGGAGCGGCTGCAAGTACATCGGCTCTCGTTGGAGCAAGTGGGTCATCAAGGAGCACGAAGACGTTGTTATCCATAGTGAGAGTGCACATGGTCCGTTCGGAAGGTAGGTGTAGGTTGGGTATCTGACCGAAAGTTGACCTATACGATTTGATTGCAAGTTTCCATACCCCCTTCTTTATGCCCTAGATATGGAAGGGATGAGCCAACGGGGCTGGACAATCCGAGTATGAAGACAAATTACGCTGTGATTGAGTATGATATTGCGTTCGACGAGATCAAGCCCTGATGTCGGGGCATTCATCCAACGAGCCAACCTTGACATAATTTTAGATACACGACAAGCACAAGGGGTTCATTTTCCCTACCCAGTAAAACCCATGATAATTGTTAATTCGAGGTATGATTTGCGATGACGCGTAAGGTCACGGTCACGCGACTTGCAATCATTTGTTTGGGTTTGGACAAGTTATCCGAGCTCTGTCTTTTCACGCTCCATGCCCCCGAAACGCAAAGCATCATCCTCTCATCTCGCAGAATCGCCCACGAAGCGCCTGACGCGCTCAGTACTGTGCCCTGAACTAGCCGAAACCACAGGTCCAATTACACGTAGCCTCCGCAAACTCACGAGTACTCCCTCCACTCCAATACGTACACCACGAGAAATTAGAACCTATTCTGAGAATGCCTCTGCACACCAAATAGCTCAAAACGTGAGATATTCCAAGGAGAATGAGAAACTGGGACAAGCCACTAGTAGGGACGAAGCACAGCCTGAGGTCAGCGAAGACGAGCTTGACATGCTATCTCCTACCAAAACTTCCGTCAAGTCCCTCAACAACAGGCAGCCGTGGCTGGGTGCAAAAGCAGCAGCTGCGAGTCCTACGATGCGAACACGTGGAAAGCCGCCAGATACGCCGCTTCGCAGACCGACGAAGCGTGGACAGACTACACCAACGCCCCGCTCCGAAACACCTCAATCAGAAAATGAGGACATATTACTGGAGCCAAATGGACGCTCAGAGGAGCTTATTGAGTCACCATCTCGGCCGAAACGACGCGGATCTCTTGTAAAACCTCAGGCGACTCCCTCCCGGATATCGCCCAGGAAGAAACCTTTAGCAGCGGCAGATGACAGCAATTTCGACTATACGAATGTTCGGAGTAGCAGGATGCGGGCAATTTTCTCATCTAGACAAGTCTCTGTACCTCAAACAGGAGTTTCTTACTGTAGGACTGAAGACGGCAGTCCTTCACCTTCTAAGATGCGGAATACGACGGGAAATCCCTCCTCTACCTTCTTTCAGGCTGCATTAGAACGCTCTTCAAGTCCAGCTGGTAGTCAATACATGCCTACTGTAACTCCCCTGACCTTTGACGATGTTCCCCTTACCTCCATGCCGATCTCTACCCTACCTCCAGTGACGCCCAAGAGGAAAGTGCCAAACCTATCTTCACACACTAATATTCCCCGTGTACTTCCGAATCATCTTCACCCATACTTTTTTGCCCAGAAAAGAAATATTCTACAGGCTATACAGCAACCATTGGATGTAATCGACCACGGGCTCGATGACGATGAGAATAAAGATCCATCAACAAATGAGGTGGCTGCTGAACAATTGACTGGCCTTCTCAGCGGAACAATCAATCGTGGCGAAGGAAACAGCTGCCTCATATTGGGTCCAAAGGGGAGTGGCAAGTCTAGGGTAAGCATTTTGGCTGTTCGATATGATATTAGAATAATGAGCTTCATGATTTCCCATATTTAGCTTGTAGAAAAATGTATTTCAAGTTTTTCTGAACACAATCCTCTCGTCATCAGACTATCAGGATGGACACAACACTCAGATCGCTTGGCAATGCGCGAAATTGCTCACCAACTGAGTCAACAGACTGGTACCTCGTTTCTGCCTCAAGGAACCGATGTGTCAGAGGACGTTGAAGTCGACGACGAAAGACAGGACGACCTGATTGCCTCAGAGTGTCTTGCATCGGCCAAGATTACCCCGGCCGCACATCTTCCTTCCTTGATATCGCTTCTCCCAACTCTCAATCGCCCTACCATTGTCATACTCGACGGATTTGACCTCTTCACCCTTCACCCTCGACAAGCCCTACTATACTGTCTACTCGATACAGCCCAGAGCTGTCGGGCGGCTGTTGGAACCAAAGGTCTCGCGGTAATTGGTGTTACAAGTCGCATTGACACTATCGTTCACCTCGAGAAGCGTGTCAAAAGCCGCTTCTCGGGCAGAATGATCAGAACTGCGCCGCCATGCACGGTTCAAGACTGGCAGTCGATAATGAAAGCAATCCTTACCTGGAAAAATGAAGAGTTCTTGGAAGACCAGATTCCGGGGGACGATGGTGCGGAATGGCATGGTATTTGGACAACAGTGGTTGAACAATTCCTGCATGACCGTGCCACACAAAATATCTGGAGCGAAACGTTTGGTATCACGCGGGATGTCAGAATGTTAACACGCATATTGGTAGGGTATCAAACAACTAACTGAATGCTGAGCTACCGACTAACGTTTGCGTCAGCTCTCGCTTGTTCTGCGTCTTTCGCCATCCTCTTTCTCTCTCTCTGCGACACAAGTTGCTTCCGCGGCTGCTGTCCAGCGTGTCCGCCCTCACTTTCCCCTCTTATACAGTCAGTTCTCTGCCATTCTTGTTACCGTCTTTAAGTCTGATGGTAAACATAGCTCTGCCATATCCCGCGATTTGCCTCCTTATTGCAAGCGTTCATGCTGATACTGCTGGGCAGCCAGTGTTCACATTTGAGATGCTTTACGAGTCCTTTCGTGATCAGGTTCGCGCCTCGACTTCTGCACCTGTGCAGGTCAGAGGAGCGAGTATCGGCATGGTCCGGTGTAGTCGTCAGGTCCTCATGATTGTGAGCCCCTGATAGTTTCTTACTGTCAATAGACTTATGTAATCCTACAGGCTTTTGAGAATCTCGTTGCAATGAGAACATTTGTCCCCGTCGTTGCGTATGCACAGAGTGTTGCCAAAGAGTTCGTCAAGTACAGATCCATCATAGAAAGAGAGGATGTCAAGAAGGCGGTAGAAAAGATAGGTCAGGTGAATCTCAAGAAATGGTTGACGAAGGCAACACAATAAGTACGTTCGAAGAACTTGCTTTTCTATTGTATCTACTGCTCGGAAGATTATGCAGTTGCTATCTGTATCAAGTATTATTGTACTACGTATTACTCTAGAAATACGATCCGACGGCATTCATCTACACCATAGAGAACTAACATGCTAAACCGACTGAACCCCTAGTGAAGCGAACGCGTAAGTAAGGTCCTCAATTTTACAATTGCTAAGAGCAACTCACTCTTCTTTACCACGACCATGTTGCATGGGCAAAGTTATACTGTTCTCCCATAACGCAATCAAATGAGGCTCATCACTGTGAAGCGATGACCCCTTGTCCTCTAAGACAGGAATGGAGGTTTCTCCTCCACTTTGAAAAATATCAAGACCGAGAAAACTCAAGTCGATTTCACATGATTTGTCCTCCTGTATTATTTCGTTGTTGTGGTGCGATGTATCCCCAACGTGGCTGTGATTTGAGCTACCCTTCAGCACTTGCTTCGAGTCATCAATCATTGCTTTGAAATTCTTATTCTTGAATAAACTAGCGTCCCATTGATCTGTTTCTTCGACAAGCTCGCGTATCATGCCAACAAGTGTGTTAACGTCTTCTGTATCCAATGTGGCGTGATAAGCTTCGCTTTTCTTTTCCACCAGTACTGTTTCTTTGTCAAGCTTAAGCTCAAGTTCTTTACCATCCCGTGGTTGCGGAAGGGGCGAATTCGGATAACCAAGACTAAGACTAGAGTAATTATGACTGGAACTCTGAGACCCCGCTTTGGATACGCTCGCTCGAATGGCGACTTTGGGGTCTGAGGGATCTGGAAGAATCATAGCACGCAAGGGAGAGGGTCCGATAGCAGGGATGCGCTGAGGACGGAGTGGTGACTTCCGTGGCCGCTTTTGTTTGATCTTAGGAAACGCGACATTTTTTTCACGAAAGGATTGGAAAAACGATTCTGACAAGCCATGATTTGTGGTCACAGGCAGATCTGGCACAGAAGGTGGACTGAAGTCAATCGAAAGTAGAACAGGGGAAAGAGGCCGCAAGGTACACATATGTTCTTTTTGTACGTTTGCCAGCTGCATGCGAGTCGAGCTGTTATGATTTATCTTAGTAGACGAGGACGGAACGTCATACGTAGAGCTGGGAGTCAAGGCGAATGGATGGGAGATTCGGCGTGTGGCCTTGAAGTCCGATTTACAATCATTTTTGGACTGTGTCGCACTTTTGCTTCGTAGAATTGGCAAAGATTGTAAAACACGATCATGAGCAGTAGGGCTAGAAGGCATGGATGAGTTGGTAGAGAAGCATTGGCCGGGTTGTTTCCAGGATAGAGGAAGAGGTTGATCCGAGTTGCTGATTGCCTGCACCAATCTGAGGGATGGATTGCCAACGGAGGACAGTGAAAAATCACCATGCCCAATCGTGTTGTTGGCGGACTGAGACGAAGCCCTCTTTACACGACATAGGCTATTGACAGCCTTTCGGCTTACGGTTGGCATCGAGAAACGGCGCAGAGTAGTCACTGGAAGAGAAGCATCATAAACCAGAGACGGTCGACTTGGAAGTCGGAGTGAGCATGCCCTCTCATGCACTAGACTTGTTGCCTCGGATATCTTAGAGAAACTATTGACGTCATCGACAATCGACATCGAGGGCGAACGCGGGTCGTCGCGAGCACTATGGCTGAGGCTAGAATAAGGTGTTCGCAGAGATTTAGACCTGCGAGAGTCGGAATTTTGGTAAGAGCTGGAAGACAAATATAGACGACTATTGATAGATTCTGTCTTGTCGCCTAAATTCGTAAGACTTGTTTCCCAGGAAGGAGAACCGAAAAACCCAACGAGGAAGGCCGCCCTTGTTGTATTGTCCTGGGGAGACGAAAGAAGAAAAGGAGGAGAACAACAGACAGATAGGTTTGACTTTTGTGGATGTACAGAGAGGTGTTTTGATTGACGCGCTTTGAGGTAAATGCGTTTGAAGATGAGGAGAAGAGACAGGAGAGAAAAGACAGACAGGAGAACAGCCAAGCATGCTGAACCCCCAAACACGCCAGGACGATGTACTGGAGCGGCCGACACCATTGGAAGTAGAGGCAGCGACAAGACCATCAAAATCATGATGTTCATAAGCAGGTACGGGCGAGATCATATGCGCATGCTTATTTATAGATACAAAATGCGGTAAAAATAGGACTAGAGACACATGTCATGTCAACTTAGTACTCCGACTGGAGCCGTTCCTCGTAATGCTCCTTGGCTGAACGTGGAATCAGAATTAGATACCGTCGTCGAGATACAGGAAATTCACTTACCCTGATGCTTAGCTCTCTCCCTGTCAATAAAGTCAAGCTGTCAAACATTTTAGTATTTGTGGCGCATTTTTTTTTGATTCCTGCTTACACCCTTGGTCTCCACCATCCGATCAACGAAGGCACCGGCAAACCCAGCGCTGTCCTCAACGGTAAGTATGAGGCTACATATCTCCATCTTATACGTACAAAATCTCCTTGGCTTTTGCGTGAGAATCAGGAGCTCCAGAGGTAGCGACGTGCTTTTCATAGGCCTTGGCAGCCTGAAAGTGGCAGGTCAACAGGCGGCACAATTGAGAAGCCAATTGCGTGGACGTACCTCGTAGGAGGCAGCGGCAGCAATCAATTCATGGGATAATTCAGCCTTGTGAGGGGCATCGACCACCTGGATGAACCTCTAATCAATACATGCTAGATCAAACTGAAGGTGTGCGTATGTACCTGGCCGTAGGCCTGAGCTTGGTCAGAGTCATCGGTGAAAAATCCCATCTTTAATAAGTTGTCTGGTGGTGTCTGCGAAGATGTGGGTTGGTAACGGAAAGAATACGCAAGGAACGTCTTATATGCCCTGGGATTACAAAAATAAATCCATCCGCAGCTGATCACAAGTTGCCGAGTGTTTGGTTATCTACATCAGATGTCCAGTTGTCTCCAACAAGATTTTGGTGCGAGATGTGTTAATTGTAGTAATCTCTGCTCACGTTATGGCTATTATGGAATTGAATAGAACTCTGAAACAGGAACCTTTCAGGTCATGAGTTTGTAGGCTTACACATGGATAGGAGTGGGAGCTGATAGAAAGAAGATGGAAAGATCTGGGTAACGAGGACAAATCGGGCCGATCGGGATCTTACGGTTCCCGAATGCAATACTACGGGCTTACAGCATTCACAGCACAAGTCACAGCACAAGTCACAGCATAAGTCACAGCACACATATTAAGGAAGTCCCGCGCAGTCAAAGACCGTGAAGACTTGCTGGACAGAAGATGGAGATAAATCGTGGTTGATGTGCCATATGTCCGAAAGAAGTGCATCTGGCCCAACGCGGTAGATCACGTGATTCAGTTGCTCGCTCACGTGGAGCTACCTCAGGAAATTCAGGGCTAGTGTGGTACTTCCGGTTGTTTTCTGAGACTATTGTATGTAATGTCTGCTTTGGATACACCAAATGGCATTAAAAAGCCATCGAACACGAGTCTGTCTCTCCTTGCTGCAGAATATATCGATGATTCGTAGGTCAATTTGTAATCATCCTTAGCAATGCATTGTTGAACTCAGGACTCGGCTAAGCCACCTTCAGGCATTTGCGAACGCGCTCAGTGCAGATGAATTTCCATACGAGCACCAAGATGTATCTTCCCCGACGATTCCTGGTACACCGATTTCGCCTGCCCTGGCACCGTCGATGCGCATCCACAAGGTGTCAGCCTTGTCAGATTTTGCGCCCGTCAATATCAAGGTCAAGAGGTACACGACAACTTAAGATCGTCTTCTACCATATTGTAAAGAACTTCTGGTGTTAGGCACAAGAAAAAGGGCAAGCCGCAAGACAAACGGAGTGATTGGCTATTTCTGCTGCTCCGCTGGCCTCTATTAGTGACTAGCACTAGCTCTCAGAGATACGTGAATACTTACCATTTGTACAGTTCTTCATAATGCTCTTTATAGCTGTAGAGTTTAGCTGCTACGTCGTGATCCGTCAACTCGTGAATGCAAAGGAATGGATAACCGCATGTATGTTCTTCAACGAGGTCAGAATCGTCGACAAATTGATCCTTGATTTCAGGGAGGGGTAGGAAAGGTCTACTACGAAGGAACCTTAGAGCCGCGCGAAATTATCAGGTTGGAGGATTGCTTTTGGAATTCGTTGACATCCTTATTTGGCGTTCTCAGGAGTGGAAAGAGGCAGCTGTTATTCTCGACGAGTATCTCCACTTCCATGAATGGAAGACCGATGATGAGGACACTTTTTATGATTGGAATCTGGTGAAAAAGGTATGTGGCATGACGTGGTCAAGTCCTTGTGCCCGATGCTTCTTCAAGGTGCGAAAATCGTTGAAGATGCTACGAGAAAAAAAGGACGTGCAAGGCTGCCTGGGTGTATTAGAAACCTGCATACGATCCAATTTCGCCGGAGTAGAGTCTCCAAGGTTATGACACTCCTTTAGAATACGGGAAACATCACTCATGTAGACATCTGAACAGATTATACAGTGAAGTATGTCTTCTTGGTTAGTATCATGCACTTGTTTCACATTACATTCAGACATTTCTAGGTACAAAAAAATTGATCGAATGTACGTATATCAGACACAGTGAAACATCCACTAAGAGATCATGCAGCATATTTCAACGAATTGGAGAAGGCGTTAGAGTTTGTTCGTTCGACCCCCGACTTATCGATTGACCAAAAAAAGCGGTTTTTCAAGAGTGCTAATACAAATCTTGGTATATTACACTCTGAGCAGATCTCTGGGATATTATAACTCACATGTATCCATTACAGGTATTTCTGCCCTATGCCTGTCGGGTGGAGCATCATTTGGATATTGTACGTTTTTTCTCCATTCATCCAATCTGCGATTACAACTATTGATTATCAGACCACGTTGGTGTTGTCAAGGCCTTTCTTGATGCAAATTTACTGCCGCGAGTTGTAACCGGGACCAGTGCGGGTGGCCTCATCGCTGCTCTAGTCTGCACGAGGACCGACGAAGAACTCAAATATCTATTGGTTCCCGAATTAGCTAACCGTATTACGGCCTGTGAAGAACCCTATACCGTTTGGGTGAAGAGACTCTGGAGGACAGGAGCACGTTTTGATAGCGTGTTGTGAGTAAATTATCGTGATTGTAAGGATTAGTCTGGTCTGAAATTGATGTTAGATGGGCAAGGAAGGTGTGAAATTTTCGTACAACATCATCTTGGATGACCTGTTGACGAGATATTAGTGTACTTTCTTCACGCGTGGATCCATGACCTTTAAAGAAGCGTACGTCAGAACCGGCCGAATACTTAACATCTCGGTAATACCCGCCGACCGCCACTCGTACGTGTATATTGGCCGAGTTGGGATACAGTGTGCGATGATTACTGCCTGACGCAGACCGACGAAACTGCTGAACTATCTGACTGCTCCCAACACGCTGATCTGGACAGCATTGCTTGCGTCGGCTGCCGTGCCTGGTATACTAAACCCCGTCGTCTTGTTGCAAAAGCTCGAAGATGGATCGGTTGTTCCATGGAATTGGGGAAGCAAATTCAAGGATGGATCGTTAAGGTGAGCGGAATTTCGTCGGGTCTGAACACTCGTTGACCCCCGTCCCAGGGTAGACATACCCCTTCAAGCTCTGAATTTATATTTCAATGGTAACCAACAATCATTACTATTCACTGGCTCCTTCTAATCCTGTCTTTTCCAGTCACAAATCCTGTTGTTTCGCAGGTCAATCCACATGTTCACCTTTTTTTCTTTGCGCCTCGTGGCTCGGCTGGAAAGCCTGTGGCCCATCGCAAAGGCAAAGGCACGCATATTCCAAGTTGGTTCTGAATAAAGCTCACGAAGTTTGTTTTTAGGTTGGCGGGGAAATTTTATACTCTCAGCAGCTGAGCAATGGTTGAAGCACGAATTGTCGAAGAATTTCAAGGTGATCCGTGATCTAGAGCTTCTTCCCCAGATACTCGGACAAGACTGGTCCAGTGTTTTCTTGCAAAGATTTGAAGGTGCCGTGACGTGAGTGTCTCGAGGTACTGCTTCTATGTTGAATCTGACAACCTTCGGATCTAGGATATGGCCGAAAACTCGTCTCTGGGTAGGTTACATGTTCCCAACTTTCATCTTCCTACGGATAGAGACACAATTGACAGGACTGGTTTCGTCTACTCAGTGATCCAGATCCAACTGAGCTGGCGCGGATGATGCGAGTGGGTCAAAGTGTCACATGGCCTAAAGTATGATAAGTTTTCGCCTTTTCTGAAATTGATGATTGAATCTTGCTACAGCTCCATATGATTGAAAATCGAGCGAGAATCGAGAAACAAATATACTTAGGTCGACAATATGTTCGTAAAGCTCTTCGTGGACACGCGATCATCCATCGACCATCTTTCCTCTCATCGACTGGGAATATCCAAGAATCGATTCCAAATACTCGGATAACTTCACTATGCATCGATACTTCACAGCCAAGCTCAGATCTGCCTATCTCTGTTGATACCGATGCTGAAACAGCATTTCGCCGGGGGTCTCATTATTTCTTCAAAAAAGGACGAGATTCCGAACCTATTCCTCCGGTGTCAGGTTCAGTCACCCCGAGCAAGAGACTTGCACCCGATCCCACTCGTCATTCTATGCTTCGCGGGAAACGAGCACCGGAAGGTCCAGAGGTCATGCAACATAGCTGGGGCTCGTCGTTGCAGGCCACTCTACCTTCCCGCCCATCCTCCAATTCTGAATCTATGACAGGAAGCTTTCTATCCAGACTTCGCGCAAGATCATTTCCAAACCTCACGTCTCCTCTCGCCATGGATCCCAATCTTGACAACGCAAACTCAACTGCAGAGCACTGGAGTAGCGACAGCTCATCTGATGATGATCTAACTATTGAAGATCGGCGGCAATTGCAGTATCCATCCACTATGGATTTCGAACCTTTAGATCCTAATTCCAGGGATGTATGATTTCTGTGTATAACTTGAAGTATAATCATCGAGACTTTGGTCATGTTACTGTAACGTGTGTAGATTATATGAACTACAATGATTCTGGTTTCAGGTTCGAAGTATAGAATGTTCTAGCCTGTAAAGCTGGGTGATAGTCCGCAAGAGCTGGATCGGTAGTTGGCAACCAGATGAAGGTGGTTCAGAGGACTTGTGTACTTATGCACGGGTCGCTGTATACTTAAGTATATTACTGTAAGCTCTGCGGGTCATGATATGAACGCTGGACTTCAAAGTTGTCATGTGCTTATGAATTGTCTTGACTCTTGAGGACAAGCCAAATCGATTCACGTGAATGTGGAGGGCCTGCCTAAAATGGAACACGCCGGAATTGCACACGAGAAACCAGTTGGACTACTGGACGGACTGCCGGTTCATTCAACATAGCGGGGGAACTCGGCCCGCTCCACGCGTTTCCGCCTACGGATATATATATATACATTGAGTCAGAGACAACCCATAGCGTTATTTAGCTTCTCCGATTCAACTATTATGTCGTCCAGTGGTGTATCTTCTGATGCACTAGCCGCCGCTGTCGAGCGCCGAACTCGTCAATTACCCACTCAGCCATCTGCGGCTCAAATGACTGCTGAGCATGAGCGGCGTCAAGCCTTCCGTCGCCTTATTGACCCTGGCATCGTACGACCGAATTCGAAGGAGCAGGCTATTGCCTCGCTCAAAGTACAGCTTGCGTTTTGTGTTTTCTCTAGGACGTCCTTGAAATTATCTGCAGACCCTCTTGACTATAGCAGAGAACCTGCTGCGTGAACCTGACAATCCTAAATTCCAGCAATTCAAGCCCACCAACACTGTCATTAAGAAGAATCTAGTCGACCCAAAGGGGACGCTCGAATATGTCATCGAAGTCAGTGGCGTTTCATGAGCCTATCTATCGTCAAAACCTTATCGCTGAGCACGCGACCATCTAGCTCGGCTTTCGACCGGAGGTTAGACTTTGCGTAATGCTTCTGCGATCAACTACTCAATTACTTATGGCTGAAGGTCAAGAATTTTCAACCTTATTACACTTTCAACCCTCGATACATGGATGATCTCCGAACTGGAACCGCCATCCTAAAGGAGTTTGTTGATTTGGAAAATCAACGAGCCGAACGTGCTGCTCGTTCGAGAATTGATCAGAAAGCTGTTGCTGCTGCAGTGGCGCAGCAGGTATGAATTCTCTCTAGTCGAATGACTGGCATGCTTATAGGCTCTCAGGTGAAATTAGCCTACATGGAGGACAGAAAGACGAAGCAGCTCAGAGACGAAAGGGAAAAGGAAGTACGAGTAGCTCGTGCTACTGCGCTTGCGCATCAAGCTGAATCCCAAGAGCCGTCTCCAGGTCAATCAACTCCACCCACAGTCCATATGCCTGGTCCAGGCCACACTTTGAGCCCTGAAGTAGGACCACCTCCTTATGATGAATAGGTTTCGTTAGATTAAGGCTTTTGCACATGTTTCTTAGTGTATGATATCTACAATCAGGATAAGTACAGGATAATATATATCATGGTACATATGGGCGTTTCGAATTGCTCAACGGTTTTGGCGGCACACAAGAAACTGGTGGATTGATGATGCAGTAATCTTAGAAGGAGTTTCCATCAGAGTTTTATTTAGGCGTGAATGGCTGTTTGAGAAGAGTCACGTAGTACAAGTATTGTACTACACTCAGGCTCGATGGGAGATCAGGCTATCTTGTTGGAACTAAGACTGATAACCCGATAGGTGTAGTCACACCTAGATCAATACACGTAAGTACAATCCTCAGTCGTGTATAAACCAAACTGAATTGTAAGTACCTAGATCAATACACGTAAGTACAATCTAGGTACGATTTGTGGTAAGCATTTATATGTACAGTGAGATATGAATAACGTACCCTCAGTCGTGTATAAACCAAACTGAGGGTACTTTGTGTATGTCGAGCTATATGTATACGTACAGAGACAAAGCAGAGCGGTGGCCATTTAGTGGCCCCTGAGGACCATTGTGTTCGTGTATCACACTGTCACATCAATGACCTCACGGCTCCCAACACTCCTCCTTACCACGAACCGATGGTCCTCTCCTCCTCGCATGGAGTCGTTCAAGAGACCCCAAGGATGTGTCGCAGTCGGATGAAGAGCAATTTGGGCAGGGCTTTTGTGAACATGTTGGCTACATTATCCTGCGTGTTGACATACTTTATAGTGATTTCCCCCATTTGTGCCCGTTCTCGAATGAAGTGATATTTAATATCAAAGTGCTTGACTCTGGCGTGTGATGTCGGATCTTCTGATAACGTGATTGCAGCCTTGTTGTCGCAGAATAATGTAGTGGGTTTTGTGGTGAAGTCCCAACCGATCCCCTTCATCAGCATGCGCAGCCAAATGCACTCCTGCATCGACTCATAGGCTGCCATGTACTCAGCTTCGCAGGATGACGTCGCTACAGTCTTCTGTTTCCTGACGGCCCATGAGACTGCTCCTGTACCCAGGGACCAGGCATATCCTCCCGTACTTCTTCTGGTATCCAAGCAGCTCGCCCAGTCGGCGTCAGTGAATCCTTGTAGTACAATTGAGGAGCCTCCGAGTCGCAGCTTCAAATCACTTGACCCCTTCAGATATCTGACCAGTCAGATGCCTGCATTCCAGTGAGTTCTGTCATAGTTATCTAAGAATTGAGAGAGTTGTTGGACCACATATGCAATGTCCGGTCTGGTGGCTATGTTAATTGTCACACCGGCCAGTGCGCTCCTTGAGGCCTTGAGGGTCAACCGGCCACGTTGACAGCTTTGTCCACTACCAAAGACCTTTCATCTCTTTGACCGTTTCCTTTCTCAATAGAACAATAACGTAGATACATATATATATCGATTACACACGTACAACACCCTTAGTCACTTATACAAGACTAAGGGTGAGTTACTATCTTGATTACATCGGACATAAAAACTTACTTATCTTTTAGATTAATCTATCGTGTCTATAGGTACAGTTTTGAATAGAGTCACTTATACAAGACTAAGGATTAATCTATCGTGTCTATAGGGTCTCGATTCTTAACAGGTTATGGGCTTTTGCTTCGTACACTAAGTGACGAGCAACTAGAATCCAGAC